>JANEHU010001581.1:0-12185 GCA_027563435.1 Nasonovia ribisnigri
ACTGCGTTCCGTATGGTTTTATTTTTCACAAATCATATTATATTTTCAGTTCTGCATCTGGAGTGTTTCCACATCGACGTCGCAATGCACACACGTTACGGATTCCGCCGAATGAGTAGATCAGTCGATGTTTAATGTAAGTTTGTTTTCATATTGTTTCGTGGCTTAAATTTACTTTTTAGACTTCAAATAAATATTTAATGTCATGAAAAATGTACTATCTAAGTGTTGTATACGTATATATTGTAAGCTCAAAATGTATAAAATACGCGAGATCGAATAATACAAACGCCGTCGTCGTTTTTCTAGTCCCCTGTCGTAGAATAATTATAATTATTAGATACTTGAAATAGACCTACGTTTTAGTTTAAATTATAGAAATAGTTATAATATGTTATAACTGATACGGATGGTTGTAAACTCTCTCGGTTTTAATGACCCGTAAACTCCCCCGAAGGTAAGCTCTCCTGAGTCCCAGGTTTACTCCAGTACTACTTGCAGGGAACATGTAATCTCTCCCGGGTCTACTTCAGTAATACTAAATTCCATTTTAAAAAAGTAAATTATATAGTTATAAAAATCAATGTACTTAGTTTCCGTGGGCTAAAATTATAAAATTATAAAATAAATACAAATAAAATAATAAATAATAAAATAAATCAAATATACATTTAAATTTCATTAAAAAAAGTCAATTGTACAATAATAATAATAATACATAATGCCTTTAACCGCTGTAGTATATTATAGTAAAAATACCTACTTAACATTTAAATTTACCTTTTATGTTAATATAGAGTTTGAAGAAAACTTAAGGTACTTTTGTTAGCCTTTATAGCCTATTATTTTTTGTGATATGATATTTTCTTTATTTAATTTTGTTTATTGTAACTTTGAATTTGTATGTACACCTTAGTTCGAAAATCTTCCCAAATGTGTGTAGTTTTTGAGATTGAGATGATACTGAAGCCCTGCACAGCTAATACACAGTGTAGCAATACAATTTAAAACAACTCGGGAGTTTTTACACGTTTCCTTCAAGTAAACTTAATATTGACCCGCGAGAGTTTACCACCATCGCCCGATAAGTCATAAATATTAACTAACAATTATTAGTAATAAATCTTTGTATAAACTATTAAAATACAAACGAACAATTCATTTATACGTTTAATGTTCATAAATCAATATAAAACAACAGCAATACTACAATCAAATAAAAATTATTACACCAGTATAGGAACTTGTGATGTTTTAAAAATGTACCTAAAATAATTAATAAAACTTCTATTTTATATGGAATAGATCAATGAGTTTTCCATATCATATATTTTTATTTAAATTCGACTTCCAAGTTCTATACTCCCGTATATAATTGATACATGAAGAATTGTTATCATCGTTAGGTATAAAACTAATAAATCTTTGAATAAAATATTTTTAAGAATAATAATTGAGACATACCTAGTAATATTTCACTTTAGGTACCTAGGTAAAATAAAAACTAAACCATCAACGAATTATTTACAAAATAACTAACATTATTTTTAGACCATATATTATTGTTGAACATATTACCTATTGAAAAAAAATTAATTTAAATATTTGTTTGCATCATTATAATTTAAATTTCAAATCATCAACTATCTTGGTTATTAAAAATATCGAATTTCAATAATAAAACATTTGTAAACACGTTTCCTCTTTGATATGACAAGATGTATTACCTATAATGTTATATCTGTGGATTCAACATATTGATGTAATACAATTTCCTTCATCTATGGCAATTGACAAAACCGTTGAAGAGTACTCAGTCGATTATCGATTCTAAAATTTCAAAAAGTTCAGTGGATATGAGCACAAAATAAAATTCATTCCGTACTGTTTTATTTTTCATAACATTTTATTATGTTTTTTAATACATTTTCGGTTCAAATAAGATTTTCACGACAGTAGCGGTTAACTGTGTACGCGACACGGATTTTACCAAAAGAGTCGATCTCTACGTAAGTTTTTTTCATATATTTTTGGAGCTTAAATTAAACTTTTAGACTTAAAATAAATATTTAATGCCACGCACAAGTGCTACCCGATATTCATTCATAGACATATTTTATTTCCGAACGCACAATACATAAAATACACGAGAAAATACATAATTTAGATACATGAAATAGACATACATTTAAGCTAAATTTACAGAAATTCATGTTATAAGTCATAAGATACAATTGTAACTGGTAATTTTTTTTTTCAAAATCCAATGTTTCCAATCCTATTGATTAATTCAACGTAACATACGTAACTCTTAATTTTCACATACTTATATATCATATATGGGTACTGACGTATAATCTTGTACCTACATCTAAAACAATAGAACTTGCGTTACATATACAATTTTAATATATAATATTATTGTACGTTTAAACGTTATTTGATTTTGTTTCGTATAACCTTATTATATTTTTAAACATTATTCAATTTGTTTGTTTTTGTTTAACGTTCTAAATACATTTTAACCTGTACATTTTTTGTAAATAAATTCTATTTTTGCATAATTAAAAGTACTTATGTAAAACGTATTATTAATCAACTAGCTAGTTAGTGTTAGTTTAGCTTTAGGTATTCTAGTTAGTTTAACTTCAGTAAGCTATAAAGAAATAAATACAGTAATATTTAATACTTAAAACAGACTTAAATATTTATTCATATTAATATTGTTTGGTACTCTAAAAACAAAAATGTAATGGCTCGAATGAAATAGAAAATATTAATCTTAATTTAAAATTATAAGTAATAATAATTTATATCTGTTTTATAGATCGTTTATTGAACCAATATTATCAAAAAAAAAAAAAAAAATTACACAAGATATTACAATTCTAGAATATTGAAATTATTTAAACAGACTTTCATTTAATTAATCAATAATATAAAATATGTATACATTTTTACCTACTTGAATATATCATAACATGTACTCGCATTTTTCGTAACGTTCATGTAATTTTCATAGAATATCTAAATATTTTCAGTTTGTATCAAGATGAAGCTGACGAATGTAGAAAGCTGTTACACCTTCGTCTGCAATGTACAGCACTCTAGATATGGTCCAGCTAGGTTTCACCGGAAAAGTCGATGTTTACGTAGGTACGTTAATTTTCATATTCTTTTGGGGCTCAAATTTACTTTATAGTCTTATAAAAAAATATTCATTACCCTGACAATCTGTTAACCTGCTTGACGTAGACTCATATAATAAATAAAAGCGATGTCGTCTCCTTGTGAGTTGTGAGCTATACTTGAATTTGGGAGTGGCGACAATGGTTTATACGAATGATTTAATAAACTTTGAATTATTAAAAAAAAAAAAATGGAAAAGTACCTCTATAGTCTGTTGTAAAGCATGTTTCGAATTAATTGTGTATTATAAGGTTTTAATAGATTTGGAGTTGATTTCAATTATAAATTATTATAGGTACCTTTATAAATAATAGATGGCGATTTTGACAGGGAAGATGGTTTATAATAAACGATAAATATGAAAAAAGAGTTCATCAGTTTTTTATTATTAGGTACCTTGTATACAGTAGGTTGAATTAGTTTTAGCTAAAAAAAAATGGTATATATCTTATACCTTTCTAATATTTTATCATGTATTATTGTTATTTACTCAATAACTTAGATTTATATCTATCTTCTTTAAGCATAGAATAGCTATTGTGATGAGTCAGTTAATGATTATTTGTTATAATAGACTTTACAACGCTGACAGATTGTGGTATATTAAAAGGTTAAACAAATGTAGTAAATATATAAAAAAATAGTTAACTTATAATAATTAAAATACACATTCAAAATATGTTGTTATACAGTTAAAAAATGCATCTAAAAAATGAGTAATATTCATTTTAATTTAAATAATAATAACTAGGTAACCTATACCTAATCATATTTTTATTATATTAGAATCTGAGCGGAGCGATGAATGTATAGATTTTACAATGATGTGTGTTATTTTTAATTTTTTATGTTATTGTGTAGGATAACATTTTCAAAATATTTTGACTAGTTTTGAGCAGTTTACGGACATTTTCAATTTCCAATTTGGTTAGTATTTTTTCTATAAATGTCAAAACAATTTTTTTTTTTAGTTAAAAATGTATGACATTTTCAATTTTTATACCCAAGGATCAGCAATTTAAAACGAGGTTTCGCGTAAATAGTTCATATACTCTTTAAACTTAAAAACAAATAAACCGAGTTTTTTAGAGTTATTTAAAGTTCAAGTGTGGACAAATTAGATAATATTTTAATGAAGAAGAATTATTTTAGTTTTATGTTGTAATATTAATTCAACCGATAATTACTGACTGTCGTATTAGTAATAACAATCCAACAAACTAAATCCAAAATATTAAAATCTTTAAATAAAATATTTAAAAAAAAAAATCAAATTAATCCGATTTGAACGAGTACGATACGGATCATTACTACAGATGTGGTATCCCCCTAGGATTTATTGAATTCTTGTTTACTATTTTTTTTTCAGTCTTGATTTTATTGTTCAAGAACACCATGCAATTATTATTGCATTTATTTATGATTTTCAACTATTTTTTGTTCATTACTTTATTAAACACAATAATTTAATTTATAATTTTGATCTTTTCGATCCAGTAGATTAGCCAGATCACATTTTAACATAAATATATTTTTGCGCTGGCTACAATTTTTTTTTCTGACCGATTTTCATAACGCTTAAAAATGTATTATTGTTACCATGGTGATCTTCACTAAAAAAACATAGGTACTTAATGGTTCAAACATTTTCCTTGCAGAGGAAAATTATCGAGTAGCACCGTCGTCGGTTTGTTTATACATCGAAATAGATTTCGTTGAAATAAAAATATATTATACATAAACACATAATTCGTTTTTGAAGAAATGAGCAGTTCCAGATTTTTTTTGTCCCGGTAGTTGAGTTATAGTATATACAACTGACTTATGAACACATTATAATAATTATTATTTTCATTAATGTTTAAGTTCCAACATTGGATATTCACTCGATTTATCGTGCAGCGATTTTCTTATTTTATTGTAATTCAAAAAAGAATAACTGTAGATACATGAAACTTTTACTGAATGTTTACATTCTCATTTTCTATATACCTTATAATTTTGAAAACACATGACATTTTTTAATAATTGTTTATAATAGCATTTTCTATACACGATACTATTTTCATTATCAAATATTTTGATTTGTTTTGAACTGTTTACGGAAAATTTTAAAGTTCAATTTTTTTGGTTATTTTTTTATAAATATTAATACAAATTTATTTGTTGGCCCAAAAAGCTTGAACATTTAATACATACAAGGGTTCTTGATATTATATTATTACAATAGCAGTTGAAAAATATTAAAAATATATATTAAATTTTTTTTTTGATAAGCATTTAGAGTTAAAATTTCGACAAAATTTATCAAATTTTAAGTTTTAAAAATTATTTTGTAGTTAAAAATGTATAAAATATTTAACTTTTATAGCTAAACAATGTTCAAGGTAAATAGGTTAAATATAATTTACTTTATTCACAATAATAAATTCATTAACCCCGCTAAAATATACATATTATTTTGTAGATAACATTTAAAAATGTATAATAATTTTAAATTCTGAGCGGTCCGATGAATGTATTGATTTTACAATGATGAGTGTTTTTTTTATTTTAATATTTAATTTTAATTGTTTGTGTCTTTCATCGCCTTTTGGGGCAGTGAAACTATTTTGATTTTCTTCAACAGCATCTTGTTCGATGAGAAAGTGAATAAAGTTGGTGCAACTCGGGAGGTAAAAATTTTAAATCCCAATAGTTTTCAAAAGCGCAGCAAACAAAAGAAAATTTAAGGAAAAACGGGAATTTTTACGCAAAATTGGTTTTCAACACAATCGATTTTGTTTTTTGGCGAAAATAAAAAAAAAAAAATTACTATAAATACATACAATTTTCACTGAATGTTTATATTAGCATTTTCTATACACGATCTAATTTTCAAAATTTTATGACTTGTTTTGAGCTGCTTACGGAAATTTTCAGTTTATAATTTTTTTTTCTATAAATATCAATAAAAATGTATTCGTTTGGTCAAAAAGCTTGAAAACTTAATACAAAACTCCTAATATGTTGCTGCAATAACAGTTGAAAAATATTAAAAATAAATTGTCACAATTTTTTTTTTATAAGCATTTAAAGTTCGATTTTTGATAACATTTATTAAATTTAATATTTAAAAATGGATTGTAGCTAAAAATGTATAAAATGTCCAACTTTTATAGCTAAGAATTGTAAATTTAAAACGTTCTAAATAAGTAGGTTATTCTATAACCAAAAAATCTCAAAAATATAAAAACACAGTTTTTTTATAGTTATTGTGTGTTCAGCAGATTTGGACGAAATTACATATTAAATATTATGTAATCAAGAATAATGATTTTAGTTTTTTTGTTGTAATTTTGTAATATTAAAATAATTTACCGGCTACCGTATTAATAACAATATACATATTATAATATAAAATAACTACACTGACAAACCATCTCAGCTCAAATCGTTTTTCACGTACAATGAATAATGATATTATATAATTTAATTCAAATTTAATACCATCCATTTTACTGTGACCCACTATAGTAACCGACTAAACAGCAGAGCGACATCCACTTATACGCTTATACTTTATATATCTAAGATTTAAAAATTTAATGCAAGATTTCTCATAAGTTGTACTAGGTACATATAACAAAAAATAAAGTTTATCAAAAATAACGTTAATTTCTATAAACATTTGAAGTTCAAACTCATTAAATTCACAGAAAAGTGCAAATAATTTTGTATTTAAAAATTGAGTTAAAACAAATCTAAAAAATATATAAACATAATTTTTTTTATATAAATATTTTATGTTTTGGACGAAATAGATATATGCTAGATATTTAAACGAATAATCATTATTTAATTTGCAACATATCAATAACGGTTATTTTGTTGAAATAAAATAAAACATTTTCGCGCGCAAATAAAGCTTTAAAATGATATTATTATATTTTATACTCACAATGAAAATTTAAAATGTAATGTTTTTGGCAAAAATTATTCAACTTACTGATAGCAAAATAAATTACTTTAAAAGTAAATAATACTAGTATCATAAAATATTATACCCAATAATATTAGCTAACGAACTGTCTTCAATTAAAAACATTTTTTGTATACAATGTTTTAGCATTAAATTCAAATTTTACACAGATATGATAGTAACGTACTCCTCAATTAAGATAGATATTAATTAATGGAAAGTTTTCGGTTATTTTGGTTGGAATTAATAATATCGTTGTAGCATACAGCCCGTGCCAGTGAAAGTTATAGAGTTACCGATTTTGTAGAAACTTATGTGTGGTAGGTAATATGAGAGCATACTAACTTGTTGGTAGTTATCTTTGATACCCAGTATATTGTAAATGTATTTTAATTGCTTTGTTTTTAAAATAACTATCATTGAAGAATTTATATTCAACCATACATTTTGATAGTTTTAAAAAATGTATGGAATTGAAAATTTTAATTTCATAAAATTGATAATTTTTACAAAGTCTATTAATTCACAATTAGCGCACAATCTTTCAATTTCATTTCCGTTAGAATTATAAAGTGTCGATTATCTCTACTCTCTAGAAACAGCAAAATATGGGTTTTTTGGTTTAATAAAATGAGTTGAAAATTTGTAGGTAAATTCCATGATAATCCCATAATATAGGCCATAGTCAAAATAGTTCGTTGGACCGTCTGACAGAAAATTGATAGTCGAGAAATCTAGTATATATTTTTGTATGGAAATTGGACTATGTAATATTGGAATTATGACTATTTTGAGAAGTGAGAGAATAAAAATATACATTTTAAGCGTACATAAATAGTGTTAGCCCACCCTAACTAATAGATTTGACCTAAAAACTAAATTATTTAATAATAACATTATGAAACTATTATCTTAAAAACATTAGCATGAATTAATTAAGTCATTAGTTTGGTTTTGTTTTTCAATATTTAACATATTTAGAACAAAAAAAAAAGAAATTTTGACTATTAATAATATCAGTATATTATACTCAATACTCATCAGCTGTTAAGTACCCAACACTCTCTCAAAACTTCTTAATTTAGCTGTCGATATAGACATTTTCTATTTTATTAATTTTAAATTTCTAAAAACTTCTCTTAAATATGTATTATCGGCGATTTTCGACATTAATTTTATAAGGTTCTACATATCGGAAAAAGTTTTTCTTTTTCTTAATAATGTTTTAACTTATAATTTTTTTTTTGGCATAAATTGTATTTTATTTTTCTAATGATATATTATATTTTTTAATTATTACTTTTTAAGTTGTCCGTAATATAATTCCTATACCATTTATTTAATTAAATACTATCAAAGTATCTGGTCGTAAAAAGTATAAAAAAATATATCTAGTTTCTAAAATATTGAAATGCATAAAATATTATTTTCAAATTGGGTTTATAATGTAAAAAAAGGCGGTCAAGTGGATGTCGCTCCGCTGTACAGTAGGCTGCTACAAGTAGATCACTGTACTATAATGGATGGTATTAAATTTGAATTCAATGATATAATATCATTGTATACGAAAAACGATTCTGAGCGGAGACGGTATGTCAGTCTAGGATATTTTAAATTATATTGATATTGTTATTATACGGTAGCTGCTAAGTTGAATTAATATTATTCATATTATTTAATTATTAAATTCGAACTTTAAATGATTATAAAAAAAATGTGTGCCTATGTATTTTTAATATTTTTCAATTGCTATTGTAATAATATATCAGGAGCCTTGTACTAAATTTTCATTATTTTTGGCCCAACAAATAAAATTTTATTGATATTAATAGAAAAAAAAACTAAAAAATTTGAAAATTGAAATCGTCCATAAAAATCTGAAAAACAGTCAAAATATATTAAAAATTAGATGGTGTATAGAAATAGCTTATATAAACATCCAGTGAAATTTTCATGCATCTACAGTTATTTGTTTTTGAATTGCAACAAAATGAGAAAATCGCTACATGAGAAATCGAGTGAATATCGAATCCTGTACAAATTTGAACTTAAAATGCTCATAAAAATTTATTATGACTTGCTTATAAACTTTTTTTTATTGATAAAATTAGGCAAACTTATGAGGAATCTTGTATTACATTTTCAAATCTTAGATTTAAAAAGAAAATTTTTTATGAATTTCTAACTCAAAATAAATTGCACATTTTCGTCATTTTTACATATTTTGTCAAAATTTGAACTTTGATTACCTATAAATAAAAATTGTGACTACGGATTTTTAATATTTTTCATCTGCCTTTGAAACTATATATTAGAAGCCTACTATTAAATTTTCAAGATTTTTACCCAACAAATAAAATTTTATTGACATTTATAGAAAAAAAAACTAAAAAAATTGGAAACTGAAAATGTCCGTTAACAGCTCAAAATAAGTCAGAATATTTTGATTTTTACCAAAAACCAAAATCGATTTTGTCGAAAATTGGTTTTCCGTAAAAATTCCCGTTTTTCCCTTAATTTTTCATTTGTTTTTCCAGGCGCTCATGAAAACTACTGGGAAATTTTAACTTTTGACCCCCCAAAGTACCAACTAGATTCACTTTCCTATCAGAAAAGGTACTATTGAAGAAAATCGAAGCATTTTACTGTCCTAAAAGGTGATGACAGACACAAAATAAAAAAAAAAATTAAAAAAAAAACACACATCATTGTAAAATCAATACATTCATCGCTCCGCTCAGAATCTAAAAGGTTGATCATATTTTTATTTGATTTATATGAGTCTTCCTCACTCACTTGAAACTTGTTAAAAGTAAAAAATCTCATAATATCATACCTATTCAACACTTTTTCATTCAAGTTGTTGGACACTTCATTTTGAAATAAATAGTAAAACCAGTCAATATATTTTTATTTTGCTTAATAGGATAATTAATTAATTATTTTAAGTTAAATACATTGTTTTTGTAATTTTGTATTTTTTTATTGTTATTTCCCGTGATATTTTACACGAATTCATATTGATATGCATTAGTTATGAAATATAAGTTTTATTTTTTTCGATGGTTAAATTTATCATAGGAAATTGTATATTAAATGTCTCTGATACTAAATTCTAATGTGTTATTGTATTCTTTAACATATAAGGGTCCACCAATTTGACATGATATATGAGCCCCACCTTTAAAATAGTCAAGTTACTTTTATTATTATACTGTAGATTGAATTCATTTTTGAAAAAACATTATTGTATATTCAAATAAAATACATATTATCCTTGACTTATTTTAGCTTTTTTGTAATCAATTCATAGGCAATTACCAGGGTCATAAGGAAGTACCACTATACCAGAGTCGTATGGAAGTATCTAAATCTAAATGATGATATCTGGATCATATGTAAGTACACCATAGTTGTTCATCTCCTCAGTAGATAACATCCGTGAATAATCCACCCACTCCTGGCAAACATCGCACCCAAAACCACAATAGGTTAACTGTTTTCACATTGCAATTACTGTTTTCAAATTGCTTATTAACTGTATTCACATTGCTTAACTCTTTTCATATTGCTTAACTGTTTTCACATTGCATAACTGTTTTCACATTGCTTAATTGTTTTCACATTGCTTATTAACTGTTTTCACATTGCTTAACTGTTTTCACATTGCTTAATTGTTTTCACATTGCTTATTAACTGTTTTCACATTGCTTAATTGTTTTCGCATTGCTTAATTGTTTTCACATCGCTAAACTGTTTTCACATTGCATAATTGTTTTCACATTGCTTATTAACTGTTTTCACATTGCTTAACTGTTTTCACATTGCTTAATTGTTTTCACATTGCTTATTAACTGTTTTCACATTGCTTAACTGTTTTCACATTGCTTAATTGTTTTCACATTGCTAAACTGTTTTCACATTGCTTAATTGTTTTCACATTGCTTAATTGTTTTCACATTGCTAAACTGTTTTCACATTGCTTAATTGTTTTCACATTGCTTAAGCGTTTTCACATTGCTTTACTATTTTCACACTGCTTATTAACTGTTTTCACATTGCCTCCCAAACACCTCCCTGGTAAAAAATCCACAAACACCTCCCTGGCGAAAATTCCCCAAACACCTCCGTGGCTAAAATCCACCCCCAAACACCTCCATGGCGAAAATCCCCAAACACCTCCCTGACAAAATTCCCCAAACACCTTCGTGGCTAAAATCCACCCCCAAACACCTCCATGGCGAAAATCCCCAAACACCTCCGTGGCTAAAATCCACCCCCAAACACCTCCCTGACAAAATTTCCCAAACCCTCCGTGGCTAAAATCCACCCCCAAACACCTCCCTGGCAAAAATTCCCTCAAACACCTCCATGGCTAAAATCTACCCCCAAACACCTCCCCGACAAAATTCCCCAAACACCTCCGTGGCTAAAATCCACCCCCAAACACCTCCCTGGCAAAAATTCCCTCAAATACCTCCATGTCTAAAATCCACCCCCAAACACCTCCCTGACAAAGTTCCCCAAACACCTTCGTGGCTAAAATCCACCCCCAAACACCTCCATGGCGAAAATCCCCAAACACCTCCCTTGCGTAAATTCCCTCAAACACCTCCCTGGCAAAAAATCCACAAACACCACCCTGGCGAAAATTCCCCAAACACCTCCATGGCTAAAATCCACCCCCAAACACCTCTATGGCGAAAATCCACCCCCAAACACCTCCCTGCCGGAAATTCCCTCAAACACCTCCCTGGCTAAATTCCCCAAACACCTCCCTGGCAAAAAATCCACAAACACCTCCCTGGCGAAAATTCCCTAAACACCTCCGTGGCTAAAATCCACCCCCAAACACCTCCATGGTGAAAATCCCCAAACACCTCCCTGGCGAAAATTCCCTCAAACACCTCCATGGTGAAAATCCCCAAACACCTCCCTGGCGAAAATTCCCTCAAACACCTCCCTGGCTAAATTCCCCAAACACCTCCCTGGCAAAAAATCCACAAACACCTCTGTGGCTAAAATCCACCCCCAA
>JANEHU010001582.1:0-10954 GCA_027563435.1 Nasonovia ribisnigri
GTAAATAATACCATATAATATGTGCCTTTCCAATTTCCATTGTAATAATAACTTTCAAAGCTAGTTAAATTAGTATGTCTTGCAAATAGGTTTAAACTTAATTTGTTTTTTAGTCATGTGTATTTTTGTATCTTTTAATGTATACCTTAATTATGTCATGAATAATTTTTGATTATTATAATTTTTTTTTTTTCACATATTATTATTGATTATCTAATGCCATTATATAATTATACGACTATGTAAGATGTACTACAAAGCAATTGTTTTGATTATATTTTTCACTATGTATAGTATGTTTAAACTATTAAGTGTAATGGTAGTAGTATAGTTTATGTAATAATTGTAGCTCATTACTCATAAAGTCGTAAGTAATTATACTGTTATTTAAGTCATAATAATGTTATCATAAAATTTTACATTCTAATGAAATTAAAGTGTTTCTGGAATATCATCTTTGAACATTAATTTATTAATACCTACTTGCAAAAATATAATTTTTATAAAATTTAGTTACTGATGAATTTTTTATTATTTATATTATACCTATGTTTATAAATATACAACTTAACTATGTTTTTAAATAATTCCTATATAGAATCATTTCCTTTTTAGTATAGTTTCGTTTTTTAATGTAGCCCCACAAAGAAAGAATTTTCTAAAATTTACATTTTAAAGAGTAATTCTTGAAACCAAAAATATTGGGACTCGCAGAGGAAATAAAAAACCTTATAATAATAATAGTAGAAATTAGTTTGGTCGCCATTGATTACTTGAGTACATGAGGTGAATGTAAGCATGAAACTGTCTCGATTACATGGTGTAAGCTAAAGAAACTGTATATTGAAACCAAATGTATGTTTATCAGAAACTTAATGTAATAGGTATGCACAATCGTTAACTACTGTAAAGATTTAAATGTAGCAGGTCGGAGTAATCACGATGTGTAAGTGTATAAAATGTAAAATTATTACCTATATCTCAAGTACTAATGAACTAGTGACTAACAAGTACAAAATACAATTCAAGTATTGAAGTATACAACAGTGGTGAATGGTGGACACGTACTAAGTTGGCAATTTCATTTAAATGACGTATTTATATATAATTTTTAAATTCATAACAATATAATATTAAGGTTGTTGATGGTAGTTTTTCGTGCATTTAGTCCAATAAGCGGAAGAAAAGAATATATTTCGAAAAGTCCGTTTTAGTTTAGAAAAAATACTTGAATTCCTTATTCTCTTTCCTAGGTTCTTTCTTTTTCGTTCTAAGTGAAACAAAAGTAAAGGTGAAATTCGTAAAAAAATTTAAATCTAATTGATTATTATCCAGGGGATCTCTGAGGATTTTATTGATATTATTTTTAAGTAAGTCATCATGATCATTTTTGATTAAAGAATTAACTACTTACGTGGAACTTTGTTTTAATTTTTAATACTCAGCTATAGAAATTGAACATTTTATAAATTTTTACTACAAAATAATTTGTAAATATTATATTAGAACTTTAAATGCTTATAAAAAAAATATTGCTATTTATTTTTAATATTTTAAAATTGTTATTGTAAAAATGTGTGAGGAGCTTTGTATTAGATTCTTAAGTTTTTAACCCAGCGAATATAAACAGCGTGTATAGACATTTATGGAAAAAAAAAATTGTAAAAATTAAATTTGATAACTTAAGCTCAGAACGATTTGAAATATTTTGAAAATTTTATCAAATATAGAAAAAGGTAAGATAAACAAATGGTGTAAGTTTTAGGTATCTACGGTTTTTCGTTTTTGAATTATAACAAAATAAAAAAATTGTTGTACAGTGAAATCGATTTAATAAAGAACACAGTATTAATTGTGAACCTTAAAGATTCATATAAATTTAATTTGACTTCTGGTAGACATTTTTTTATAAATAAATGTAGAATAACTTTTGAGGGATCTTATATTTAATTTTAAAATCTTAATATAAAAAGAAAACGTTTTATGAATTTCTAACTCAAAATAATTTTTAATGACAAAATTCGAACTTTAGTCGGTCATAAAAACCATTGTCGATTTACGCTCAATTTTTTTTTAATTTCCGTACTAACAACATCGTACATTTTCAAGTTTCTTTTCTGAGCGAACATTTGTTATCTACTTTAATAAAAAAAAACCTAATAATTATCGTAAAATGTATATTTCTATAATTATAGATCAATGTGAGTCAAATTATTAATTATACGAGACACACCAAGCATCAAAATCGATTTTGTCGAGGGCCGATTTTGCGTAAAAATTTCTGTTTTTCTCTGGATTTTCCATTACTTTTGAAATCTATTATGAATAAGTTGGCCTCTCGAATGCACCATCTAGATTCGTTTTCCCACCGGTAAATATACTGAATTGAAAAATGAAAATATTACTTTGAATATATTTATTGTGATACAAACACAATAAAAAAAAAATTTAAAACACACATCATTGTAAAAATTATTACAATTGCCCACTTATGTGTTCTTAGACTTTGGACCGTTCATAATTCACTTTATTATAAATTTCATTTTTTATGATTACTATTCCAATTATCCCATATCGTATAATCATTGCAGATTTTTCTAATTAACATGTTGTGTGGTTACAGCATAATGTCGTTTCCAATATATATAGGTATATAAATACATGAATTGTTTAATTTTTCTATCGATGAAGTTTTTATGGCGAGAGAATTTTCTTCATATAACCTTAAATATTCAATGAACGTAATAATATATTTTTAACTATCGTACCGTGTGTTTTATTATTATTATTTCTTAATTGACTCACCTGTACTATAATGTAGTAGGTACCTATACTACCCATATATGGGATCGACTATAGTAAAATGTATGTGAGTGTTAAAACTTAAAGCACTACATTAACCCCCCCCCCCCCTTATTTATAATAAGCAAAATTATTATATACTCAAATTTAATGTTTTCATTTAACCATTAAATAATCAAATATAAAATATCAATTCAGCACATATATTATGAAAATTAATTTTAGTAGAGTGTCGCTAACTTAATGTAGTAGGTACCTATTGTACAATCGTTGTTTACTGTAAGGGTTTAAACGTAAAAAGGTCGGAATAACAACGATGTGAAAGTGTATAAAGTATTAAGCAGCCAAATAAAATAAATTTAAATAAAAAACACATATATCATCATTATTGTAAAATCGATACATTCATCGCTCAGAATTTAAAATCTTTTAGCAACATAACGGTATATCAATCAACCGAAATTAACCAATAATATTGGTTACCTCCATAGTGTAACTATTTCCTTGACGAGAATATTTTCGCACAAACATTTTTATTTTTATAATTTTACAAAATATACGATATCTTTTCAAACACCGTTTCGCCGAGTAAATATAAATTGCAAGGTACCAAATATTTTTGGTTTGCTTGGCGCAATACATTGTGACATCACTACATTAATGCATTGCTTTACAATGATGTGTGATTTTTTTTAAATTTAAATTTACATTTTGTGTCTGTCATCACCGTTTGGGACAGTACAACTGCTTTGGTTTTCTTCGATAGTAGTGCATTGGGAAGCTCAACATTTAAAATTTCCATAAATACATGACATGTTCTAGATTTTTATACACTACAAAATTTTCAAAATTTTTTGACTTGTTTTGAGCTGTTGACGGTAATTTTCAACTATCAATTTTTTTATTTTATTTTTCTAGTATTTTTAGTAGTCGAGTTATCGAAAATATAATCTTATTTTATGCCCCCTAAAAATGTACATTGGGGCATTTGAACCTTCTACACTCCCTAAATATCTCACTGGTGCAAGAGTAACACTTTTTGTAGAATATTTTAAAAGTTAACAACTCTATTGTTTAAAATATAATTCTCTTTACTCAACATTGGCAGAAGTTTTCGTAGAATCTTGAAAAGCGTCATGAAAAATTTATAAATACTAAGATAAACTCGTCCGTTTTCAGTAAATCTATCTTCCCAAACTACTTTTGTTTCAACTCTTAAAAATATAAAAAATATAAAAATATATCTTCAATATACGAACCATTCAAATCCAACGGTTTGTCAATTTTTTTTTATATAAAATATTCTTTCGATAGGTATATATTTTATTACAGTGTCAGATTATAGTCATTCTTAAGTATCTTAACATAATTATGTTAATGGAGTCAATTATATGTTTAAACTTCTTTTCAACTTTTCAACTATTATGCAATTCATCAATGGCACAATGATATTATTTTGTTGGGCCAGAAGGGCCGTTTTCTATTATTATTTTGTGCTGTTTAGTCATAAGGGCCGAACATTGCCAGTCAATATTATATACTATACCGAATAATTGCTGTGAATTACATTATATTATTGTGTATTATTAAATTTGTGTATAATACAACAACTTGATTAGAAACATTGTTACCATTTGTTATTGAGTTACCTTCTACCATTATTTTTAAGCACACACGCACACACATACACCTTACACATCACTACACCACATAGCTCACTTGAGTACTTACGCAGCGAACCCAACCAATTCTAGTCGAGCTTATAACATCATTATTCATTACACACAAGATATATTATTTGACAGCAACCAAAAACAAAATTTTAAGTGTATTTTTAAAATATTTTGATTTATCTTGAGCTCTTTATACGGACATTTTCATCTTCCCATTTTTTTAGGTTTTTTTTCTATGGATTTCTATAATACTTTATTTGTTGAGTAAAAAAATTTGAAAATTTAATACAAGACTCCTAATATATTGTTACAATAATGTATGAAAAATATTAAAAATCCGAGGTCACGATTTTTTTTTATAGGTAATCAAAGTTCAAATTTTGTCAAAATACGTAAAAATGACGAAAATGTGCAATTTATTTTGAGTTAGAAATTCATAAAAATTTTTCTTTTTAAATCTAAAGTTTGAAAATGTAACTCATGATTTCTCATAAGTTTGCCTAAGTTTATCAAAAAAATACCAAGTCAAATTAAATTTTTATGAGCGTTAGAAGTTTAAATTTTTACAACATTAGATATTCACTCGATTTCTCATGTAGCGATTTTCTTATTTAGTTGTAATTCAAAAATGAATAACTCTAGATACTTAAAAATTTCAACGAATGTTTATATTAGCATTTTCTATACACCATACAATTTTGAAAATATTTTGACTCTTTTTAAGCTTTTTACGGACCATTTCAAATTTCAATTTTTTAGTTTTTTTTATATAAATACCAATACATTTTTATTTTTTGGGCCAAAAATCATACCTATTGTACCTATTGTACCTATTACCTATTGTAATCTAACCTACTTGTAACCTACTGTACAGCGGAGTGACATCCGCTGACCCCTTTTTCAAAATTTTATTTTACTTAGTTGAGAATTTGAGATATATTATTTCTTTTCACATAAGCAAGACCTTTACACTGGTGGAGTATCTATTATTCTATATACACATTACAGTTAAGAAAATAAAACTGACATAAGTTACATAAGACCGTTTCATTAAGTAGTTTTTATTACTTTTTATTAGGTAACTTTTTATCTAATTGTACCAACTGATTTTTCCGTTATTAAGGAATTTCCGAGAGCTAATGAAATCTATCTGTTTACATTAAAATCATTGTTTTTATATTTTAATATCTATATTATATTATAATATACACGTATACAATATAATGATATGATTGGTACAAGATTTCTGTTCGCAGACTATTTGGGGCGAATGCAAACACGGGCAGTTTAATCACGGTGAAGAATCTCTGTGGAAAAACTATCCGAAATGCGTCGTCTCGTTATTGGACATACACATTACCCAGTTGGCCAATACAACAATTGAAAATTAAAAAAAAAAACCAAACAATATTAATTACCTATGGTTGTTAAAACTTTAAAAATTGGAAATAAAACCAAAAAATGTAATTGATGCACTGAAGTTGTGTAATGCGCAGACATATAACCAGGAGTTAATAAGTTATTCAAATTTTATCTACATCACTTTCTATGTCTACGGCACAAAAGAACGGACTTTTTCATCACTAAAAATAATTTAAACATATCTACGAAATACAATATCTGAGCCCTGAGGTAATTATAAGATATTTTATTAAGAAATTTTAATTTTAAAACTAATATTTGTGGTTCTTCTGTTTTAGAAATGATTTAATGGATTGGCCATGTTAAATACATTCATAAGGAAGTTGAAATTACTGTTGATGAAGTGATAGATGAATTGGCAAAAAAATTGAAACGACTGGAATTTATTTTATAAAATAATATTTCATATGTTTAGTGCGAAATATAATTTATATATAATATTACATACGATTATAAGAGTATATATTTAGTTGAACCCACTCCAAAAACTGTACAAGGACGCAACAGTTACAAGATATCATAGTTTATATAAATTATGTACAAACTGGACCCCCCAGGAAAATTTCAAAATACGCCACTGTATACAAGTTCACGTACTATAAAATATACATGCTGTCGTATATTGTAGACAGTCGTCAATATTATAATATTATTTTGTATATGTATGTAATATAATGTAATGTAGGTGGTAATATTTTAAGCTGTTAATTATTAATATATAGGTCAGGCCAGCGAAGCAAGATGTGCTGAAGCGACAATAATATTTTGCTTTATAATAACATTACGCAGGCACGGCACGTATAGATATATAGCAGAGGTGGCCAGAGAGAAGAGATTCGCGAGCCACCAAATATATTAATAAATGTGGAAGAGCCAAAATGTAAAAAAAAAGGTCATATTAGTATATAATTTTTATATATATATATATTGGAATTATTGGAAGATGAAGGAGTGAAGCAGTTCAAATACAGTTGTCATTCTTTGTTGGAATTTTGGAAACATGTGACTGTTATTTAAATTAAAAAAAAATTACTCTTTGCGCTCAAAAGTTAATATCTATTTTCGGAACAACATATTCTTGCGAGTCTTTATACTCAACCGTGAAAATGATTAAATCTAAACATCCATCAACATTAACGGAATTGTTAAGGACTGCGTCAACAACATATACATAGTCCTGATTTTAAAAAACTTACAAACAAAATAAAGACGCGACAAAAAAGAAAATAATGAATAATGAAAAATTATATTAAGAACACTTACTTTTTACTAATTTTTTTCTATACGCCGTAATTTAATAAAATATCATACTTTTTCAAATACATAAATTCATATTAAAAAAAAATGTTACCTACGATAAGATTCGAGCCGCGCATGCGACTCGCTGGCCGCGGTTTGGCCACCCCTGCTAGGTATATAGGTATACGACGATATTACTGTACGTGTGAAGCGACGATCGTTGTATAGGTACCTACCTGTCATTCAGAATCTTCTCGGTTTAGCAGTCATGGCTTCCATAGTTCCATGGTAATAACAAATTAAATTATCACTCATCGGTCGACTGCGGGATATGCGTATTACGCGCCAACCCCATATAGCTACGTTAATATTGTCATAACTTAACATAATAATGTTTACATTCGATAAAATTATTTGCGTACCGTTATAACATTATTATCATTGTTTTTGTTGTTACCTTAGGTGACTTAGGTAACTATAGGTAACTTACCTATACCTATAGCTTATGTTAAGAATTGTTTTCTTTTACTTCTGTGCTTATTCTCGTTAATGGTAAGTTTTTAAATAATATTTATTTTTATATTAATCTAATGACATAATGATGATGGTTTGCAACTTTGTACAATATGCAGTAAACAAAGATTCAAACGATATAATAATATAGACAATATTATTTAGTATATTGTATAATATAATATTATAGTAGAACGACAACATTTCTCGATAATATGATCGATTATATATTCCTTTCGGACGATTATTCTAATCAACAATATTAACGGATACATTGTAAATTAAAAATGTTCAAAATTAACAGAATATGTATAACAAATAAATATGGTAAGCTATTTGAGCTGCTAAAAAGTATAATTATTTGTATGACCCTTCTGGTCCAACAATAGGTATAATAAAAATAATAATAAAAACTCACAGATTGTGGAGCGCAGGCTGGCAAGCTGGTTCTGTAGCTTAATAAATAAACACACCTTACAAACAAAAACAAAAAAGGAAACCAAAGAATCACACTTTGTGTATAGTAATTAATATAACCAAATAATAATAAAAATATGGCGATTCGCGCCTTGCGATGATACAAAATAATAATAATAAAGGCGCCGATACGCGCACAGCAAATAAAAATAATTATAAGAACGGCAAAATTAATAACAGTTCAAAAAACCACTGACGATTTGTGCCACTAAAATTAAACAGCATTAAATAACTAGCGATTTGCGCTACGACAGTTCAAAACAATGTTCAATAAAAACCGGCCAATAACCTTTGGCAATAACGTTTTTAAATAATAATATAAAATCGCCACCGGCACACGAAAAATAATTACCTGTGTTTTGTTGACACGGAGTGCGCGAAACTGGGCTGCCCTGGCCGACAATCTCCCGCACGGCGAGGCGTCGGCGGCCGTATTAAGTGTTATTCACCGGTATACATGCACGCAAAAAGTTTCGTTCTTGGGTACTTCTGAACCCAAAATACGCGAAAAAAAATTTTTTCTTTAACTTGTAAGGCGCTAAAAATCTGTTCCTAGTTACACTGCCCGAAATGTACAAATTGTCACACTTCTTTTGTACAAAATTGGTGTACTCTCGAGGAGGTACAAGCGTTGTCTTTTCCGTGAGACGAAAAATCGAACCGGTACGTGTTACTCAATCGGTATAGGTACACTCAGAGATGGATTTACACAATTGCCGCCCCTAGGCAAATTTTTTTTTTGCCGCCCCATCAAACTTATCAACGAGAAAACGTATTTTTAAATACTTATTTAACATAAGTACTAAAAAAATAATAAACAATTATTAGGTACATCATTTTATCTTTTGGATAGAAAAAGTTTTATTTTTGTACACATGATGCATAGTACGTACGAGTATATTATATATTATTATTATATTAAATAATATTTTATTCTGCGTCTCCTTTTTTTTTTTTATTTCGTAAGGTACCTAAATACCTATTGGTTTCTTGCTTATTGTTATTCCTTGAATTTGATTGTAATTTTTATTCTTATATCTATATGTTTGCTTTTCAATTTTGTTGTATATTGTATTAATTATACATATTAAATACATAATATTATACAGATATATATATTATATAATATATATATATATATATATTTGTATTGTGTGTATATTCTATCTTAAATTATATTGTTGTATCATAATTTTCTTTTGTAAGGAGTTAATTAAACATTAATATGACATACATACTTTTATTATATTTTATTATTTAACTTACATTGATCGCTATACCAATATTTCAATATGACAGTAGTTTTGTTAGTATATAAAAGCTGATGTCTTTACTACCTATTGGTTTTGCTGAAATGGTGCTGAATTGTATATTTGTTTCAGGATTATGGGAGAAAAATTAAAATTTGACTGGATACTATGTGTTATATTAAATAAGTTATAACATCGTGTTGTCTTTTTCTTCTTTGCTGATTAGCATCTTCTATGCTATTAAGTTTAGACATCTGTGATAGTAGTATAACACTATAGAATTGAAGTACATATAATGTTATTACGAATAACAATATAACAACCACAGAAAACAATTTTCTTTTTCTATTGGGTATAGTGACCTAATGACGAGGAAAACCTGTCACCTACTATACATATAAGCGGTTATATACTTTCCCCTTTTTTATTTTTATTTATCATTCAAAAATGTCAATCAAAATAAATATTATTGATGTAGATTGTAGGTAGCTAACATATTCATTTATATGTTTTAAAAAATTAGTTAAGTACTTTTATCTCGTCCTATTGGCTATAGCCTATAACGAAGAAATACTGGTCGCTCGAAAATCGTTATAACCGAATAGCCGTTTTTCATTGTATAATAATTACAACAACTTATACATTTGATAACACACCACTATACTAGTCACCAATTAATTCATTTGTAAATCAGTAGGTTTATATCATCAAAAACCGTATTTATTTTTTAATCCATATTGATTATATTTTAATCGATTTAATAAAATTTTAATAAAATGTTATATACCGTTAAACACTGTACACATAAGGTTATAACTATATATATTATATATATTATTAACATTTTCATCAAATTTGGCTTATAATTGTGTGTTAGAAGGTACAAGGTGCTACTTAAAAAATATATTGTATTCATTTATACTATTTAGTATTTACATTATTCTAATTTGTAACTAGTGCAACAATCGTACTTTTCGTACAATTTATTTTGTACAATAATAATTATTACTGTGGATAGTGGAGGCAATTCAAAGTTTTTATTTTATCACGACATGGGGATTATAAGAGAGCTATATTTGATACATCAAGTTGATTGACATCTTTATTTCGATAAGTGGATTACATTTTAGATTTTGAGTGTAGCGATGAATGTATTGATTCTACAAGACAAGTGTTTTTTTATTAAATTTTTTTTTTTTTCTGTCTGCCATCATCTTTTGGGGCATTAAAGCTGTTTCGGTTTTTTTCAACGGTATCTTTTCTGATAGGAAAGTGAATCTAGTTAGTACTTTGGGAGGTCATAAGTAAAAAATTCTAAACAGCTATCAAATGTACAGGGAAAACAATAGAGAAATTAAGAAATAACAAGAATTTTGTTATTTGGTGTAACTCTAAAACAAATTACCATATATATAAATTCAAGAGATTTTTACTGGTTATTTATATTAGCATATTAATTTCCATAATATTTTGATTTGTTTTGAATCGTTAACGGGCATATTGAGTTTCCAATATTTTTAGTTTTTTTCTATGAATGTCAATTAAATTTTATTAAATAGGTAAAAAAACTTAAACTTT
>JANEHU010001583.1:0-19751 GCA_027563435.1 Nasonovia ribisnigri
GGAATTGGTTGTCATTCATATATATATTTCTTTTCTTTTCTCTTTAAATTGTTTAATTAATTTAATAGGAAAATATTATTATAACGTCCCTTTTAATATAACAAAATCCCCAATGTTAGGTAGGTTTTCCCTCTTATTATTGAATTACATTCCACGACTGACTGTTTGAGATGTTAGCCTAGGAAACATTGACCTGGTAGTGTTGGTCCACCTAACCTAAGGCCCATATTATATTATATTATCCATTTAACCTATTATTCATTATTCTCTTATTATTTAGCCTAAACTAAACTAATTAAGACCGATTATATCTATTCGTCTGCGGACATTAATTACTTATTTCTTGTTGTTAATATCTTACTATTATTATATAATAAATTAACTTTTCATCATTATTATAATTAAATTAATCTAGGTTTTTATTTTCTAATACTAGTTTGGTAAGCTTGACCGACTAGAAGACTAATACTATTATCTTATAAATTAAATTAAAATATTCTTGGTGATTTTAGTTAAAACCTGTTACATTCATTTTAATAGCGTTTATTATAACTAAATACTATTTGTGAGATTATCACTATTTCCCTTATAGCATTTTCTGTAGGTAAAAACTTATATTATTTTTTTTTACTTACTATATAAATTATTTCATTGTACACTATTGTTAACGGATGTTCAGACATTAGTCTTAGTAACGTTTTTATCTTTCTCTTTCTTTTATATTCTCCTGCATAGTGCACGGTGATAACTATTATTATTTTTACCATAACCAAATTTCATTATTTAACATTCTTTCTTTATTAATTGTGGTTGCGCACAGTGAATAAACCAATTATTATTATCTTTAATGAAACTAGTTTTTTCCATCCACTTGACTAGTTAATCCACTAATCATTTTTATTTTCACAATACCCACCTGGGAACTTATAGTAGTTGTTTCTTAAATTACTTTATTCACTAACGATTATAAAATTATCATAATTATTGTTATTATCATAATCAACCTCTAGTGAGGCTTCCCAGACTACCACACTTCAGGAAAGCATCAACCATATTAATAGTGTCCAACGTATCATCAACATCCAAATACAATCTCTCTCAGACCGCATCTGTGCTACAGAAGGACAAGCATCTCGACTCGCTGCTATCGAAAACAAAGTTCGACATATCACTCTTAACTCTCAACCACCCCAGCCTCAGCATGTTTCGCAGCTATTCTCTCATTTACCTTCAAGGTCAACTCCTCAAACTTCGAGCCAAAATATTCTTTCTTCAACAGCTATTCCACAAGCCTCTCATTCTAATAATCCTCTCACGAACTCTATCTCTGCAATACCTAATTATCAAAGCAACCAGTCCATCAATAACAATAGCAGTAACTTTTCAAATAATATTTCTCAACCCGCTAGCATCACTCTTGATCCTCAAAGGATTCCCAAATACAATGGACAACTTTCTCCCGTACATCCAGCAGATTTCCTGGACAAAGTGGATCAGTATTTCCTCATGCATAATGCCCCTGATCAGGTGAAAATTAATTTTGTTAGCGATAATTTTACTGGCAAAGCTCTACTTTGGTATACCACTCTCCTTCCTCCCCCTTTAGTTTACAGTGACTTTGTGATTTCTTTCCGAGACTATTTTTGGTCAAATAGCTTACAACGCTCCATTCGAAACGATTTATACCGTCCCCACTATCATCGTGACACGTCTACTATGGCAGAACACGCCATGGATTGGATAAACCGTGCCCGTCATCTACAACCTCCTATCGACCAAATGGAAATGGTTGACCAAATCACCTCTCATTTTTCATACAATATTGCCTTAGCCCTCCGGGGTCTCCGAATTCTCACCACCAATGATCTAATTAAACAACTCACATATCTTCAACGTTCAAATGCCCCAACAAACAACTCGAACAACAACAGCAATTTTAATAATAATTCTACTCGAAATTCTCAACGGCAAAATTCTTATCACAACTCTCCTTCTCCACATCAAAACCAATATCCGTCACGTTCAAATAATTATAATCATCAACAAAATCATGCTCAAACATCTCAATCAGACCAGGCAGCTCCCCCTTCGGGAAACTAGGCTTGACCAGACCCGCGAGGATGTGTCCTGTGTCCACCAACCCTAATCCTCATAATGTAGCAATGCTTACACATCCACTGGGTATCGATTGTGAAAAGACACCCCCACCTAATTATCGTCCAGAAATCTCAATAACTCTTTTTAATACCACACATACTGCACTCTTAGACTCTGGCGCTACAGTATCTGCAATTTCACAGGACCTATTTCAATTTTTAAATTTAAACTCAGATCAGTACAAAATTCCTCTATTTCCACTCACCGGTATCCTTTTAACAACAGCTCTCAGTAACAAGTCTATTAAAATAAAATCTCAAATCTATTTAAGCTTTTCTATTAACACCTACAAAACTCATGGTATATTTCTTGTGGTGCCCCAGCTATCTACGCCACTTATACTAGGTACCGACTGGTTGTTGGACAACGGGGTGACCATAGACTATCATAACAAAAAAATTTCTCTCTCTTCTATTAAGGACACCATACCTTTTAAATTAATTGCGGATCATGATCCTAATAGTCTTATCAATTGTTTAAAAAATATTAATATTACTGCTGACCAACTCACAATGTATGAACGCCCCTCTCATTTAATTCACCAAACCTATCCTTTCGACGCAGAAAAAAATATTGCTCTCAATGATATCCTCCTTAATGACTCTCAACAAAATTCAATAACTTCTCTTTTACAAAATTACCAACACGTTTTTCAAGATAAACCCGGCCTTCACAACTTTTTCTCATATAAATTTAACGTTAAACCTCATGATCCATATAAAATAAAATCTTATCCTGTGCCTTTCTCTCGCCGTCCTGCCGTACAAAAAGAAATTGATAAAATGCTTAAATGGGGGGTTATCGAACGATCCGATTCTCCTTACAACAATCCACTGATAACTGTAATTAAAACCGATGGGTCTCTACGTTTGTGCCTAGATGCCCGAAAATTAAATACAATAATCCTACCCACTCGAGATGCGTCTCCACCGATTGATGATATCCTAGCCAAGTTTAATAATAAATCTTTTTTTTCTTCTCTTGATTTCTCCTCTGGATATTGGCAAATCCCTTTGGACCCCTCTGTTCGCCAATATACAAGTTTTCTTTACGACGGACGTTCCTATCAATTCTGTGTTGTCCCGTTTGGTCTAAACATCTCTAATGCTGCTTTCGGCAAAGGACTTGAGGCCGCTTTAAATAATTATTCTTTCCCGTGTCCCGCACCAAATGATATTCATACTTATGTCGATGACATACTCATCTCTTCCGCCTCTTTCGAAAACCACCTCAACACTCTTGAGTGGGTCTTTCACAAAATTGCTCAAGCAGGCCTCACATTAAAATTCAAGAAGTGTCACTTCACTAAACAACAAATAAGATTCCTCGGTTATTTCATATCCCCTTCAGGTATGGTCATGGACCCCGACAAAGTAAAAGCTATTCAAAATTTTCCTGAACCTCGTAATAAAAAAGACTTGCAATCATTTTTCGGCTTCTGTAACTTCTACCGTAAATTCTCACAAAATCATTCCTCGCTCTTACACCCTCTATCTCACCTCATTTGTAAAGACACTCCCTGGACATTCACAGAACAAAATAGGACAGATTTTCAAAAAATTAAAACAGCTTTTTCTCGGCAAATATCTCTCACACATCCAAATTTTAATGAACCTTTCTGTATTCAAACCGATGCTTCCTACATAGGACTCGGCGCTGAACTTTTCCAAATTGATAGTGACGGCCAACGTAACACCCTTTCTTTCGCTAGTAGGTCACTGTGTGGCGCCGAGAGGAATTACACTGTGACTGAACTAGAGTTATTAGGAATCCTTTTTGCCTGTCAAAAATTTAAAATCTATATCCTTGGACACCCAATAAAATTGTATACTGATCATAAAGCCCTAACTTTTCTTTTTTCATGTAAATTAAAAAATACTCGTCTCACACGTTAGACTCTTGCCCTTCAAGAGTTTGACCTCAAAATTTATCATTGCCCCGGGAAAGAAAATCCCATAGATGCTCTTTCTCGCCACCCCCTAGGTCGTGATGATCAACCACCAAAAGACGCTCCCCGTATCTTACATTACACATTACCACCAGCAATTCCTCCTGACATTATCTCAATTTTAAATAATATTTCCATAGAACAACAAAAGGATCCCAAGTTATCCAAAATTATTATATTATTAAATTCGAACCCTTTACCATCATGGCACACTTATTATAATCTCAAAAACAATATATTATTCATTCGTAAGTTTAAACATGACACTCAGTGGTCCCTATATCTACCCAGCCATATGGTAAAACAAATTATTATTTTATTTCATGACTATTATGCTCATATTGGTCCCCTAAAAACTGCTCATTCTATTAAAAACATCTGCTATTTCCCTTCAATGTTTAAAACTGTTCGCTCTGTAGTTCAAGCATGTGAGTTATGTCAAAAGTGCAAACCTAAGACTACTCGCATTGCTGGTCCTATGCAACCCATTCTTTCAAACAAACCCCTTGATAAATTATTAGTTGACTTTTATGGTCCTCTCCCCGTTGGTATATTCCAACTTTCTTATATTTTTGTTATTGTTGATAACTTCAGTCGTTTTATTAAATTATATCCCCTCAGGCGCGCCAATGCTAAAATTTGTATAAAAAAGCTAACAACAGATTATTTCCCAAATTATGGAGTTCCAAAAAATATTGTTTCTGACCACGGTCGGCAATTTATTAGCAAGTATTGGCAAACCTCTCTTAAAAAATATCAAATTCAAGTTTCTCACACTAGTATTTATCACCCTCAATCTAACCCTGCAGAACTACTTAGCATAGTTTACTACTTATCATAGATTTAACAATTTGAAATAACAACAGATTAGAATAAAGCAAAATAATATTTAAAAAAATATATAATCAAAATGTATTAATCTTATATATAAAATTTTGAATTCTTTTCAATTACATTATTTTTTTATATTATTGATGTCAAATTGTTGTTAAAAAAAATTAATAACACGGATTTTATGGTATTTAAATAGAAGTATTTACATTTTGTTAAATATACTTTTAAACAGTACCTATACAGAAAACTTAAAAAAAAATTATTTCAAATACCAAAAATATTTTAATACTTTTATTTGATTATTTTACAAGTCTGAGTGGACTCATAGGTTAAAAAAAAATTCAAGAAAAAATGCAAAAAATGTATTAATTTATTTACAGTTATTGAAACCTGAACCTGCGTCTAATATGCCTACATTGAAATTTGGCAAATGTAAACAGAAAAAAATCTAAGAAAAAAGTGCAAAAAGTATATACCTAGATAGTCGTATTGTGAGAATCTGGCCTCATGATGAGGTAAGCGAATTACGATTCCCACTGGGCCACATCTATTTATAACTGTAGTATTAGATTTTAACCACTCAAACCGTACCTACAGCAAACTTTGAATGGCTATTATGGTTACTTAAAAACCAAATATGACCACTGACTTCTGATTTCATCATCAAGCTTCAAAATTTCAAACTATTTTTAATAATTTTTATAAGCCAAATTTGAAATCAATTGACCCACCTAAGAAACGTTTAAAAATACATAATTATACTAAATTATGATTGTAAAATATAAAATTTATAAACATAGATCCACATTATATTCATTAGATTAGGTAGTATAATGTACAATGCACATTTAGTTAGTACTTAGTACATCATATTATAATTTGATAAATTGGTTACCTAATCATAAAAATATGAAATAATATAATTACCTACTTAATATAATATAATATTATTCTATTTACCTATTCGAGTAGTAACAAATTAACATGATTCATTATAACTGTCCATACAAAATTTTATATTTATATTTGTATGAATTATATCTCCCTGTTTGTATAATAGTTGTTAGTAAATATAGTAGATAGTCTATAGTAAATACTCATTATTGAAGTTAAATGAAATAGTTATAAATTACATTTAATTAGGTACCTTCGCGTATTTATATTTACAACACGATTGCATGAAATAAAACTGAAAATATCTGTGCAGGGGCGGACTGGGCCACTGTGCTACTGTGCATTAGCACAGTGGGCCGGTGCCATAATATATTCATCGGGCCGGTACAAAATAAGTAATAACCCAACGTGTATTGTACTATAAATATTGTACACAAATAATTGTATTCAAATTTAATTCCCTGTGTAGTGTGTATTACGAAACATACTGATACCCATGACTAAATAAATAGGTATGATCACAAAAAATTAGTTTTCGATCGGTTGGCGCATCTCCCACTATTCTAACCACAAAACCATTGCTCGTAGTTCTCCGCATTTCATTGGCCGGCAATATTATTATAGCGGAGAACTACGCGATAGACGAGGTAAAGGGTGGTATGCGTATCACAAAGTTGTGCAGAAAAATTCTCACAAAATATGAATGATAAATTTACAAATTTTGAATTGAATGATAGTATAATTGTGGAAGATAAATTACCATTAATACGTTCTAGACATAAGAAGCGCAATTATGATGAAATGTGTTCAGATGAACCTATTATAAATCCTATTGATAAGTTTAGAGTACAAGTTTTTCAATGCATTATTGATCAATTAAGAAGCAGTCTTATTGAAAGATTTTCAAGTAATAAGAAAATTATAGCTGATATTCAGTATTTATTACCGAAGAATTTTCAACATGCAAAGGATAACAATCAACCAGAATCAGCATTAAAAATATTATCAAAATTATCATCAATAAACCATCAGAAATTAGTTTCTGAATTAAACCATTTTTCAAAAATATATGATAATATTGCAAAGTCTCTGAATTCAAATACTTCAAAAATGTATGATGATGATGATACGTTTCAAGATAATGAAGATTTTTCTCTAGACTGGGATAAAATGGATTCAGAAGTTAAAGGTAAAATATATTAAAATATGCTGTTTTTATATTTAGTTATATTATATGTTTAGTAAAAAATATGTATGTCTTTTTTTATAGGGTGTGGAAAATTAAAAACTACTAATAATAATCATGATACAAAATCATGCTTAATATGCCTACAAAAATTAATATATCAATTAAATATGCATTCACCAGCATATTGTAATTTGTATGCTGCAGTTGAATTTGTTTTAACACTCTCTGTTACACAAGTTAACTGTGAAAGAGCATTCAGCAAGCTTAAAATAATTAAAAATCGTTTACGGTCTTCTTTAAATCAAGACCATCTTGAAGCATTCATGCTAATGTCTACAGAAAAAGATATATTAGATGCTATTGATTTCAAAGAAATACTGAGTATAGTAAAAAAGTCTTCATCATTAATGAACCAGATGTTATCGGCGTGAAGACCTAAGTGATTTAGGTGTATGATATTATTTACTATAATTTGATGTTTATGTTATAATTATATGTTAATGTTATTCATCGAAAAATAGTTATTTTTTGAATTTATTTACTAATTATTATTTATTATAGATGTAGGATGTTACAGATGTAATTTATGTATGAGACTGTAAAGTTAAATATAATTTGTTAGTTTGTTTGCAAGTATTTTTTTTTAAAATATAAATCATATTGTTAAGCAGTGATTTAAAAACTCTTATTATAAATTATTAATATATATACATTAAGTTTTAAGGAGAATTGAACTTAAATCACAGTATCCAAAAATATAAACATACTTTATTTAATTGCTCAATTTGAAAACTAAAAACATGAAGAGGGAAAATTTTTTTATACGCCAGGTGTGGATTTTCTTTACGCTAGGGGCCGATTGTTTTTGCAGCACAGTGGGCCGATTAGGTCCCAGTCCGCCCCTGATCTATTAGTACAGTAGAACCTCATTAATCCGGACTAATTGGGGCTCTAGGTTGTCCGAATTAATGAAAGTCCGGATTAAACAAAATAACCAAAAATCGTAAATTATAAACTTATAAAAATTTTATTGCATATTTTATTAAACCATATATTATTAAACCTAAAAAAATAGTAGATACATACATAATTGTATTACATACATATAATCATTACATACATAGTATTAAGGCACACTTTCGTTATTCACATTTGACACTGGTTTGAAAAAACTGCTTATCTTTGGTTGTCTTCCTTTCACAGTGATTTCTTTAACGATTAACTCGCGAAGATGCCTTAGATCTGTCTTTCTCAAAGTGATAGCGCCCCCCTGTGGGCGTTGGCAGCCTTTAGGGGATAGGATGCCCGGAGGAATTTTGGGGGCGTTGAGTTGGGTTTAGGGGGCGATACAAAAAAAAAATATATAAACATTTTATTATATTAAAAAAAAGTCTTATTTATATATTTATACATATATTAATACAAAATGTAATATAGTAAATCTATATTTATCAAAAAAAAATACCACACATTCACTGATCGCGGATTAACTAATAATATACCACCAATACGTGTGCGACGCGATGGCCCACGGGTTTCCAGGTATTGTCGTGTAGATATAAAAAGTTCCTAGAAATTTCGTCGATGTCGTCGTCGGTATTTAATGATCATTAGTGTTATCGTAACGGCGACAATAGTCGATAACTTAGTATTTATATTTTATTATTATATTGCGTCCAATATACGAGGCTTTAGTATACGATTTGGTGTCGGACAAATCTATCATCACCAATGTGCCTCATATGTCATATGTCAAGTTTTGTGATGAAAAGCAAATCCCTCTGAAGAATATTATGTCAATTGCTACTGATGGTGCCCCAGCTATGACAGGGCGACACAAAGGCTTCATAGCGTATTTAAAAAATAAAGTTCCAGACGTGCTTGCTGTACATTGCGTCATTCATCGCCAGCATTTAGTTGCAAAAAATCTGAGTGAACGCCTGCATACATCACTGCATTATGTTATTAGAGCAGTTAATAAAATCAGAAGCAACTCACTAAATGACAGATTATTTAGTCAACTTTGCGTTGCTAATGATGAAGATTTCAATCGATTGCTGCTTCACACAGAAGTGCGCTGGCTGTCAAAAGGTACTTGTCTGACTCGATTTTATAATCTGTTTGACTCTGTGATAGAGTTCCTGAAAAACAAAGCGCAGGACTTCGCGATAACCTCATCACATCAAAGAATGATATTTCGTACTTGACAGACCTCTACAAGTTATTTAATGATGTCAATCTCCAACTTCAAGGTGACGACTTGAACTTGATTAAAACAAAAACTGTCATTTCTACATTCGTTGCCAAACTGCAATTATACAAGAGAAATATTGGTAGACGTGAATTTAATAACTTTCCTAATTTAGCAGCAGCATCTTTTATCAACGATGACTTGGTTGTTTACTGTCAACACTTGGAGAACCTCCACAATGATTTCAAAGAACGATTCCAGGACATTTTAAACATGGACATACCAGACTGGGTATTAGATCCTTTTTCGAATGTCAGCACAGCAGAATCATCCCAGTTAGAAGAACAACTTTTAGAATTAACCACAAATGAGGAAATTAAATTCAAATTCAAAAATGGCTATCAAGAATTTTGGCTGCAAAAGCCAATCATGGAACTGTACCCTAGTTTATGGTCGATTGTTCAACGATTTCTGATAGCATTCCCATCATCGTATTTGTCTGAACGTGGATTCAGTGCTGTAGCAACACTGCTAACAAAAAAGAGAAATCGGTTGCTTGTTACCGAACGCGGTGATTTACGGCTGTTTTTAAGTAAATTTGAGCCAGATATTAACAAACTCGTTAATGCACATCAATTTCATCCATCACATTAAGTAAATTTTATATTTTTTCATAATTCATAACTTTTTTAGCATGATTTTAATAAAAATAATTTTAATGTGAATAATTTTAATTATAAATGTTTCGTTTAAATAAAAATACTTGTAAGTATGAAAAAGTATGCGTTTTAATTGCTGTCATCCAAAAAGCTAATTTAAAATTTATGTTAGAACTCAGAAATTAGATATAGCGTATTTATATATTATAAATTGTAATATCTATTTTTAAAAGACATAACAGATGCTAAGTTAAATTTTTTTTTTTGGGGGGGGGCGCTAGAAAATTTTTGATTCTCAAAGTGGGCGGTGGATAAAATAAGTTTGAGAACTTATGCCTTAGATGCTCATAATATGCAGATATGTTTTCATCGTTATTATCTTCAACGTATTTGATGACAATGTTTAGATGATCTTTTATTTTAAATTTGTAACTCGTTTTCATGTTTATTTTAATCTACGGGGAAAACTAGCGTAATTTCTTATTTACGTATTATAAACGGCTGTCCGGATTAAGCGAAGTCCGGACTAATGAGGTCCGGATTAATGAGGTTCTACTGTACTCATGTTAGTAACAATAACTCTCTTACATTGTCAATTTGCAGTGTTTGGTAAGAACCTCGTTCACACGTTCAAGTACATATTTAGTGAAAGTACATATTTAATGAATTTGAACGATTTTTAAGACGTTAAAACTTATTTACTATTTAATAAATATTGATTGATAATACTATTATAATATATATAGTTTATTATGAATTATAAAAATAAAATACGTGAAACTCCAGTGGAGTTTGGCCATGGGCACGACTGGACATAAAATAACATTAATATTATAATTTCCATGAGTTTTTATTAGTCTAAAAAAATACCTAAAAATTAAAAGAACGACCAAATGAACGCATCCATATTTTCAAAGAACGTAAACGTGTTCATTTGAAAAAAATATGAACGTGAACGTGACAAGTTCTTTTTTTAAGCAAGGGAGGCGAACGTGAACGAAATCAATTTTTTAGTGTACGTTCCGAACAAACTTGTACATATTAAAGAATATAGATTAATTACTGGAATAGGAAATTCTCTCCCGCATATGTTGTCTCCTTCTTACACAAAAGTACGACCTATTGTTACTGAAAAAGTGAAAGCAGGCTTACTTCCCGACCAGCAGGACGTTATAGTATGTTACACCAGCGTAATATAATATTGTTTCCGTCTTACATACGTACAAACATTTAACGCTAATTTAATCGCGTTTAGCTCAGTTTGTTAAAAAATAGAGTAAATTGACCCCCTTATAAAGTTTAAAGGAAAGATTATTATTATCTGGGGCATATAAATAAGCCTATGATTATAGGCTTTTTGTTATATTTTCATTTTAAAGCGATCTAGTTATATTATATAGATTATTTTTTACTTGTGGGGGAAGACTGGGGTAACGTTATGCCAGCCCCCTCATAATTTTTTTTTATTTATTTATTTATTAAAATATACGGACGTAATTCCTATTACAATTTCGAATATGTGCACATAAGAATATAAGATATTAACAAATTAGTAAACAAGAAGAAAAAAAAACATTATAACAGAAATTATACATAAAACTAATAGTATTTAAATGAATATAATAAGAAAACTATAAAGTGCGATAGGGTATGTAATAAAGATAATGGACAATAAGTTATATAAAATCAAAGGGGTAAGTGTTACCAGCTACCATGAGGAGATTAGCGGGGGAATTTAAAGTATAATTTTTATTTGAAAATTGAGGGTAAAATGGTTTCGGATCTCTGGTATTAAGGTTATTTATTTTTAAATTAATCAATGATAACAATTCCGGACAATCAATAGCGCCTAATAATAATTTATTAAGAAATTTGAAAGTAGAAGTATTCGACGTTCATTAAGTGGTAAAAGATATAGAAAATGTAATACGTTATTATAAGGACCGTGGGGGGGGGGCTGTATATATTAAATTTAAAGGAAATGAAACGTAGAAAATTATTTTGAACAGATTCTAGGGAAGAATTTTGTTTTGAGGTATTATTTATCCAAATAAGAGGGCAGTATTCTAGATGGGAACGAACAAGGGAGCAATATAGAATTTTCAAGGGAAAAGGATCAATGAATGAGCCACAGGTGCGCTTAATAAAACCCAAGTTACGCATAGCCTTATTCTTTATCATTTCAGTGTGTGGGGAAAAATTTAATTTAGAGTCGAAAATAATGCCTAAATCCTTAAATTGAGATACAAGCTTAATGTTTGAAGCGGAAATAGAATAATTATAGTTGATTGGATTTTTTATTAAATAAAAGTGCATACATTTATCAACGTTCAAAGATAAGTGGTTCCTATTACACCATGAAAGTAAGTTATTGATGTATACCTACTACCAATATATTATTCATTTAAACAAATATTTGTAATTACTTATTATCATATTTTAATATAACATTAACGGTTGAACGAAAAAGATAAAACACGGAAAATTAATATTAATTTAATTGTGCTGTATTTATTTTTATTACCATTTATTAGATTTTACTATAAGTATTATTATTTCAATAAGTAATAATTCAATAACTACAAATCAAGCTATGTTATAATACAGTTTCTACGATCTATTTATTGGGACATCAATTTAGGTAAGCAGTATCTTAATTTAGATTCGGTAGTTAGTAGGATGCGAGGGTATTGAAAATATTACGGCGACATTTGCGTATAATGAATTTTATAATGATACGAATCGTACTGGACGAACGTTCACGGACAAATAAACGGCGCTCCCGAACGAGCAGTCCGAACCGAAGGCTAGCAAATGTTGGCGAACGCTAGAGAACGAACTTGGAACGAATAGTCTAAACGGTGCGGCCGAATCTCTACCGAATTCGCGTATGAATTCGTTCAGTAGCATTCGCATACATTCGTTCGCGTTCGCGGCCTAATGTAAACGCACCTTTAAGAGGACGTGTCACGAAAAATTTACGCGTGCAACGACCGAGAGGATGCGCTGTTAGGTGTTTTGACGATCCGCAAGCGCGCGGCGTTTAAGTCACGCCTACTATTTGCAATTCGCAACCGGCCGACGGCGGCGACGAGTGCTCGTTCGGGAGCGCCGTTTATTTGTCCGTGAACGTTCGTCCAGTACGATTCGTATCATTATAAAATTCATGCGCAAATGCCACCGTAATATTTTCAATACCCGCGCGTACTCTATGAACTACTGATAAATTATGATTTAGTACCTATGTGACATAGATTTCTCTCCGAAAAGTTGTTCTTAAATTATTTATTTTTTTTCGAACAAATTCTCGGTCGGCTTCAGGATATTTTTCTTTGCATTTCTCAACTAATTCATCTAGTCCGGCATTTCTCAAATGTTTGTTTTTATTTATGTCACTTTTGATTTTCCATAATGCTGGATGCTTTTGATAAAGTTCAATGAATTCAGAAATGAACTTTTTGTCTGATTCAAAAGACATTACAAGATTTTATAAATTCAAAAAAATAATAATAGTTTTCAAAGTTTTCAACGGTGTAGAATACTACAATCACGCTGCGACTGCGTGGAAATCGCTGCAAATCGTTTGCCAACCGTCGACAACCCCATACATGAATCGACATGTTCGTCGATCGTACAGCCGATCGACGAGTTGACACTCACGGAGCGTCAACTTGGAAATCTTCGATCGATTGATAAACATCTCCATTCACGTATCAATTTATCTGTCAACCAGAAGTTTGTCGACAAATCGACAAACCGATCGTTTCGTGTATGGGACGCTTTACAGTCTACGGACTACGGCTCGTATCGACGTAATAGGCGTATCACAACTGATGTGTTTTTATGAAATTATGTATATTATATAGTATTACACTTAAATACTTTCATAATATTTACATATGGACTATGTGTCACCTACCCAGCACCCAGTACCCACCCACCCACATATAATTCACTATGGCAGTCGCCATACTTGGGTATAGGGATCGCCACTGCCTATGTCCCACTATATAGATCGTAGAAACTGTATTATAACATAGCCTGATTTGTAGTTATTGAATTATTACTTATTTAAATACAATACTTGTAGTAAAATCTAATAAATGGTAAATAAAATAAATACAGTGCAATTAAATTAATATTAATTTTCCGTGCCATATCGTTTATGTTCAACTGTTAAATAAATATGTTATATTAAAATATGATAATAAGTAACTAGGTACAAATATTTTTTTAATTAATAATATGTTGTTAGTAGGTATACCTATACCTAATATACTATAATATAGTAATATTATAATAATTAATAATTATTATTTACTCGTAATGATAATAATAAATAATAATACTCTAAAATCTTTATATTGCCAGAATATTGTTGAATTGTTGAACAATACATAAAACGTAGCACTCTAACTATTATACAACATAACTTTATTTATATTTATAACTTAATTACTTTATGAAATACATACAAATTAGTAAACTCATTGCGAATCTATGCGTTTTTTAGTAAATGCGTTTTTACGTTATTACTTGTAGGTGACTTACCTAAGTACTATTCGTACGATAGTTTTTATTCTTTTATAACTTTATAAGCGTATTAGTATATTAGTATCGTTTAAATAGTTTTGATTAGTAAATGTTGATGTAATTACTTTTTATTTTTTAAACATAATGTAAGTAGTTAACTGTCGTAAATAGTTCATGAATTTTAATTTTTTAAATTCTAATCACGCATTACATTATACATACAAAATTGTTTTTTTTTTAATGTGGTTTTTAAAATATATTTATCTTTTTATATGTTTTAAAAAATATGTAACCAAAAACATATTAAACAATCTTTTAGGTGTAAAAATTATAAACATAATTGTGCAGGTATCAGTAAAAAATGCACCGATCAATTACAAATAATATCAAATTAATAAAATAAATATTATTGTCTTGTTTCATTTTTTTTTCAATATATGTACATTGTTAATTATACAAATAATAAATACTTAATACAAATAATACAATATAAAATGTTCTTTATTTCTTTGTTTTTGATTTTTGAGCAGTTATAATATAATTTGGGTCGATAATATCGCTCGTCAAAAAACGTTTGCCAAACTGCGGGTCAACGATCTCGGGCAATAAACATTCGTAATAAAATCTGTATAAAATACATGTAATATGTAATAAATAATATAAAGAACGTGTAATATGTAATATATATGTTTAAATTTACCTTTTTAATTTATATTCCATTTTATCAATCCAAAATTGTGGATCATATTTAATTATTTCAACATGTTGCCAATTATGCGAATACACAATGAAATGATAGATATCTCTTTTGGAAATTCTCAACTGCCCAATTATTTGATAGTAATAGTTATCATCTTTTTTTAAAGATATTTCTCCACGTTCATTTAATTTTAAGAATTTTATCTAAATTAAAAATATTATTTATAGAACATAGAAGTACGAGTACCTAGGTCGTATATGGACATAAGCGCAATTTCAATTTTTGACTTGGAGGGGCTATACATATTTATAAGAAACAGACTCGTGGGGGAGGGCTCTGTCATCTGTTAAAATACCTTTTTTAGAGGGGCTAATACCCTCCAAGTCCCCCCCCCCCAAATTACACCAAATTACACCTATGTATAAGAAATCATAAGAATAAAAAAAAGTATAATTTTAAAATAAATTGCTGTAATAACTAATATATAAAAATAAATTCTAGGTGGTAATGTCTTTTATGTATTACCTTTTTATCTTTGATAGCCTCTTCAACTGTAGGATAGTCTTTTGCCGAATACGGACATTTCACTTCAATTATGCTATCATTCCCAATAAGCCCATCTAAAATTAAAATGCCATAAAAGATAGAGGATTAATTATTTTTTTTTTATAGGAATATAATGGTAAAAACCGGGAACTCGCTCTGGTGTACAGTAGGGGTGGGGTGGACCCAAACTATAATATACATTAATTTTGCTACCCGACACCACCCCTAATTTTTAAGGTTGAAAAACTAATTCTGCTCCAAATTTTGTCCTCAGACAAAAAAAAAAACGCATCATTTTAAAATCAATACATTCATCACTCAGTTCAGAATCTAAAATATTTTAAAATATTATGCAAAATCTTGTATAATTATTATATTATTATTATATACAAATATATATATTTTATTCTGCTGGCTAACTGATTTGTTATTTTATGCTATACTATTATTACTTAGGTTTTTGAGGTAATCAAAAATCATTATAAACAAATTATATTTTATAATACTTACCTACTAGTATAAATTGCAGTTTATAACATTTATATTTTTACAAATTAAAGACTTAAAAATATGTGTAAATGTCTAGATTGCGTTCGATTCTTCTATGAAAAATGGAAACAGCATATTATGGTAAGTGCATATTTGTTTAAAAATGTATAATATTTAAATATTTAAATTGAAAATAAGATAGAATTTATAAGAATTATGAAATAATGAAATAATTTGAAAAATTAAATAATACATAATACAAAATAATGCATATTAAAAAATTTATTCTGAATCATCCAAATATTCTTCGTGCACGGAAAAAAATATGAACTAAATCATTTTAGGTAGAAATATTATAGTTAAAACAAACAAATTTTAGTTGCGTTTACTATATTTTTACCAAATAAATTAGTTAAATCAACGAACTACTATTAGTTGAAATATTCTATTGTATTCAACTATAAAATATAGTAAAAATTATTTTAACTGATAAAAATGGTTAATATAACCTTAAAATATAGTTACGATAATACGATTGTTAACAAATACAAATATTATCGTTATTATTGTGGGTTTTCCCAATGCCTCGGCGGCGCGGCAGTGTGTGTGTGTGTGTGTTGTTGTTGTACTGCAACTGTTGTTACTTTTTCTGTTTTCATGATCGTCATTCGTCTAGTGCTGTAGACAATAATATCGTTGCGATCCCAACCTCATAGTTCTGAGTTCATATTATATTATAAAAATATTCTTCAACAACGTCAATCGTGTGCTGTAAATTGTCTGGTGCCTATTTTTATAGTTCGTTTATACATACAACATACAAATATGGACGACTTCACACAAAATATTTTGAAAGATTGGGGATTTGAAGAAATGGTGTCTATTTTCAAAGGTAATGTAGAACAAATTATTATTATTAAGTAATATTATTTGCAACTTACAAGAGTCTTGTAACTTGTGGTACCTAGGTAAACACTAATAAGTGGGTAAGACTACATGTTGAATTGTTGACTGATACCTACATGTACTTATTTAACTCAAATTGAAAGTGTCATCACTGGGTGGTTTCTTTCCTCAAATTAAATTATCATGTTCTTTATTAGCTTAACTCACATATAATACTTATTATGTCTTAGATTGTATATTTTCTCCTAAAAAAAAAAAAACGTACTTATACCTATTATAACCTATAGGTACACAGGGATGAATTTATTTATTCTGGAGAAAAAATATCAGTCCTATCTAAAAGCACATTAACTCACATTATTTTGGTTTTCCAACTTGTTTCCATATTTTTATAGGGTGAATTAGCTTGTGTCACTTTAGTTTTTATGACATTATACAATAAACATTTTCTATTTACCAATGGATCACTAATAAAAATAATTTTGAAGTTTAATTTTTAATAAAAAAAAACAGCAATTATCTTGTTGTAAAACACTATTTTATTCAATCACTTATAGACCTAGGTATGGCAATTTATAAATATACTTTCGTTTTGAAAAAAACATTATTTTAACTAAAAAGGCACCTTTTATAATATACAAGGTGAATTATTTTGTACTAAAATAACTCAAATTGTTAATTCTTGATTTTGTGTTAAACTCATTAGGACATATAAGTACTGGCCCCTTTTGCAATTGCACAGCAGCACAGTGGGCCAGTCTATCCCTCATTATACTTGGATATATAATATATATTATGAAATTAAATGGAATTATGCCACTCATAGTTACTAACTCTAGTAATTAAATATTGCTATTGGATGTCATTATAATAGTAATAGTGTATATAAATAATATCTGTATAAATTGCTTAAAATTTGCTCACACTATATTTGTTGTTGCATATTCAGCATTTATAATTTATATTGTATACTAAACGTTTATATTAATAATAATAATCATAAGTATCATATTACGATCGGTGGGGATTGTCCATCGGTCATTAGCAAGTAGACAATATTAATGTACGTCATTACGATTTATATGTTTGACAATAAAAGACTATAATTCACGTTTGTGTTATTATTCATATTAATGATACACAACAATTTGGCGACGAAGATAACAATAGTTTAATCGTAATCATTATTGCTTTAGAAGTTTCAAGTGTTAAGTGTATTCATACTAATACAAAATGACATCTCCAAAGCCTGAGTCTATAATGAACTTCAATCAAGTTATTGGGTCACCAGGAACATTTGAAACAGGTATGGATATTACAATTTTCGAGTCAAAATTAACAAATTTTTTTTTGGCAAATTCAATCGAAAACAACATTCAAAAAAGAGCAATATTACTGTCATCGGTCAGTGAGGAAATTCATAAAGTGCTTTTTAGTTTATGTGTTCCTAGCACGCCTAACGATGTTGAGTATGATACTCTTATGAAAAGTTTAAACAAGTATTTCAAACCAATTAAGTCCTACTTTGCGGCTAGGTATAACTTTTATCAGGCTAAACAAAGACAGGACGAATCTGTGTGCCAATGGGGTGCACGTGTTAAGAATCTTGCTTCAAAATGTGGTTTTTCGTCGGAACTATCAACGGTCATCCGGGACATATTCGTTGTCAGTATGGGTTCAGGACCAATCCAAGATCGTCTGTTAGAAGAAGATGCTTCAAAAGTTGGAGTAACGTATTCAATTCTAATAGAAATTGCAACAGCCAAAGAAGCAGCAATGAATGACAAATGTGGTTGGAAAAAAGAAGAATGCGCAGATTTGAAGTACCAGAAGAAAAATAATGGACACTTTCAAGCCAAGCAGGGTTTCAACGCATCCAAGGAACAGAAAACCAAATGCGGGATTTGTGACCGTTCCAACCATCTTCAAAAAGATTGTAGATACAAGGACTACCAATGCAACAATTGCGGTGAAAAGGGTCATTTGTCTACCGTATGTAAAAAGGGTAAGAAAGAAACAAAAAATAGTAAAACACAAAATAAATTTTTATCTAATAACGACGATGATGACGAAACAGTTAATCATAATCTTTCTAATACTTTTTTTTTCTATAATCGATCAACATTCAGCGGTGAAACCATTTATGGTAAATTTAATCGTAGAAAATAACAATGTTAACTTCGAAATTGACACCGGTTCACAACACAGCGTAATTTCAAAAAGATTATATCGTCAACTGTTTAGTCACATCGAATTAAAAAAAACGACATTTCACTATCTGATTACGTCGGCAATGACATTAAACCGATGGGAAAAATATTTGTCGATTCGCAGTACCAAAACAAAAAATTTACTATGTGTCTTTATGTAATCGAAAATGGTGGTCCGCCACTAATAGGTCGAAATGATATAAAAAATATAAAATGTTCTACGTTATTTAATATTGAAAATGACGTAAGTGTCGATAGTATTATAAGTAAATATAACAATGTTTTTAAAGATGAAGTAGGTACTTTTAACAAATACGAAATTTCATTAAACATCAAAGCAGGGGCGGTAAAAAAAATTTTACAAACCAAGGTCTATTCCTTTAGCATTAAAAGGCAAAGTTGAAACCGAAATAGAGCGTTTAGTTAAAAGTAATATTTTATTTCCCGTCGACCATAGTGAATGGGCAACTCCAATAGTACCAATATTAAAACCGG
>JANEHU010001584.1:0-13007 GCA_027563435.1 Nasonovia ribisnigri
ATTAAAACATAATAATAATATAATAATTTAACAGTTTAGGTAGGTAATAATAATCAGTCTATGTTTTGTGTAATACAAAAAAGCAAGGAACACATAATTGTTTGTTGCAAATAAAACATTTTGTTGTGACTTTTTTGCAATGACTTTGAGAATATTTTCTTCCTTTTTCTTGAGCAATATTCAAGTAACATTGAACACATCTGTTTCTTTTGGCTGTTGTGAGTACATGTTTGTTTGATAGTTCTTGATTCATATTGGGTTTGAATGTCAGATATTTTATCAAATTTGATCTAAAATCAGTTATCTTAATGCGTGTTGCAGTTGTTTTTTTAAACAAACATAAAGCATTTACAACTGATGTATTCAAAAGAAGTTCAAATACCACTTTACGATACCATTTTAATGATTTTCTAAGAGGTGAGCCATATGAAGCCATTTGATCAGAAAGATCAATAAAAGACTTACCTCTGTTATAATCTAATACTACTTCTGGCTTTGATTTATTTTCTCTTCTTGGAACCATAACCATATTATCTGTATGTTTTGTGCTTAACATGTGTAAATCTCTTTTATCTTTAAATTTTAATACCATAACTTTAGATGAACTTTTTTGAGCTATTACTTGACCCTTTTTTAATTTTTTTTTGATAACATAGTCAGGATTATACTTTCTATTTGAACGGAGTGTTCCAACTAAATGTGTTTTTCGTTCAAGAAGTTGATGTGCTAAGGAAACACTAGTATACCAATTGTCTACATAAAGTGTGCGCCCAAAATCTAAATACTCATCTACAAGGTTCATAACAATTCTGGAAGAAACACTATCATTTTTGTCAACCACAGATTCTTTACCAGAATAAATCTTGAACTTGAGTGTGTAGCATGGACTAACACACAGTTTAAAAACTTTAACTCCATACCTATGTCGTTTTGTTTGAATATATTGTTTAAAAACTAGGCGACCTTGAAAGGCTATCATTGATTCATCAATACACATATCATGTGATGGAATAACCCATTGTTTAAATTTTTGATTTAACAAATCTAAAATATTTTGAATCTTATAAAGTCTGTTATTTAGGTTAGCGACATCATTATTTTGAAAATGTATGTGAGATAATAGTAGTTCAAATCGGTTGCGACTCATAATATGGCTTAAGTGAGAAGTTAGCAAATGAGACGATGTCCAATAACTAGCAATAGTTGGCATGTTTACTGTACCCATATACATTATGATTCCAAGGAAATTTTTTATTTCTGATTCGTTGGTGTCAATCCATTTTTGTAATCTAGAATGTCTTTTTATATTTGGTGAAGCTAACTTTTTATTTGCATACCTGTTTGTTTCAGTGACAATTAATGATATAACTTCATCATCAATAAATAAATAATAAAAATCAATAGGTGTTCCGTTGTTAAGTGTACATAAAATATCATCATTAATTCCAATATCTAATCCATCAGGATTAAATGTAAAATCATGTAAATCATTATCTGCTGGGCCCCATGTCAAATTTTTTAAATCTGGTAGAATATTTGTTGATGTTTGGGTTGGTATACCAACATTTAAGTCACCCTAAATACAAATTTAAGTATCATAGATAACAAAATAATTCATCTTCTTAAAAATAAAATTATACCTCTGAAATGCCTTCTGGATCTATATCTGAATCACTTTCTGAATCACTGATTCCTACAGGATTAAAATTTGGATCAGAGTCAGTATCGTCCATTGAAAATAATGACTCGTCATAACTCTCATTGAGGGCATCAAAAATATCATTGGAATTCATATTTATGAATATTAATATATAATAAAAATATTAAAAATATAATAGTATAACAAAATAAAAATAATTAATAATAATAACCGTTGTTATTTAACATTTTGACTTATTTTATCTATATGATATGGTGAGACACTAATACGGGTCACGCTTAAATAACACATTCTTATCTATATCTTAGTGTTAAATAATCATATGACATATTTTATCAGTGATATTAAATACATTTATTTACAAGGAGATTATAAGTGAGCAATATAAATTAATTTTGTGATGTCGAAGAAAATTATTATCTCCATGCGCTATCAGTGGTGAAATATTTATAAAATTTTGCTGATAAAGAATTGATAATAAAAATACTGAAAACATGACCCACCGGTGAGACACGATAAAAATACGAAATGTATTGTGTGACACACATAAGGGTCACGGAAAAAAAACTGCAAATCAAGTGTGACCCATATATGTGTCACATGAACATGTTACCAAGTATGTAAAAATAGTCGTGGCAGTCAACCTGTTAATAATTATTTCATTACACAATTCATGGTTTATGTTGATGCGTTCTATGTGATAGTTATTTGGCGACCAAATAACAAAATCTGCATAATTTACACCACAAATCAGCATCTGTGTTTGAACTTGGTAGAAGTATGGATGGTTGTTTTTCAAATTTCCATCTGTTAAAATATAGTCAAGGTTTTCTATATTGTTTCCCTGACTTAGACTATAGGGACATTTTATTTCCAGACAACCTTTTCCACAACAGTTACAGTTAATTATCCCATCTGGACTTGCCCCCATGTATGGGATATTTGAATTAATGACTAATCCAGATTCAGTAACTGAAAAATTTATATGGTTGTTTTTTAATTTTTCAATGTATAATATTCGGCCATTACTTTCATTAGTATTACCCCATTCTGTTGCTGCATTTTTAAATTTATTTTTTAAGGGATAACAAATAGATTTAATAAGGCTTATATTTGAGTTATACGTTTTTACTGAACACACATCCTTGACTCTGGATGCAGTTATACGTCCACTTCTATACAAAAACCATTCTTTAGATTGTGACTGTAATCTAGTAAGTTCTTCAATTTTGTTACAATCATTCACAGTTAAAGAAAAATCCATACTAGAACCTAATGTTATTAGCTCTTCTCTACTAAGCATGCATTTTCATCTTTATAAATTCCATTAAAACTTTTAGGAAAAGAGTTAATTTTAAATTTTAAATTGTAAGGGGATACTACCTTTAAAATACCAGCATTACTATTTATTTTTTCCAACTTCGAAAGAAAATTATGAAAAGTATCATTATCTTGAAGTGTTTTAGGTAGTATTTTAATCAAATCAGTTTTTGATTTATATGTAAGTGAACAATGTGGATCAATAGTTTTTGGATGGCTAAAATCTATAGAAGATATTTTTTTTGGTTCATTATTTTTCTTTGAAGGGGTAACCCAATATGCTGAGACATCAGTAACTGATTTCTCTGATTCAGATTTTTTCAAGCTAATGTACTGAAGAAAAAATAGCACAGCGCCAACATGCGAACAACATTCTCCTAGACCAGCCATGCAAGTACAATGAGCAGCTAACACATCTCCAGATTTTTTTAAAATAAGCCATGGTATTAGTTTGGTATCACATTCAACCTTTGAGAATGACACACCTATAAATTGTTCAAAGCAGAAGCAAAATTATACTAAGCAAAATAAACATTTTTAATAGCAGATTTTAAGCATAAACTCACCTCTGAAACTACAAGCGTATTATTATTAATATCTAGTCATTTTACATTGGATATCCATCCACTTACAAAAAAATTATACGCTTCTAAACTTTTATAAGCCTTAAACTCTTGTAAAGTGTATGCACTTTTAGTTAAAACAAGGTAATTAAATATATCAGGATATGTTACATCTGGTACTAAATCTAAACTGTTAGACCATTCAATAGATGGATCTTTAAGCATAAAATATGGATCATTGCAGTCGATATTAAATATCTTTTCTAGGTACCTTTTTTTAACTTCCTTAGTCATACTCCTAATGTTATTACTTAGTTTTAAATCCATTATACTTGTAAATTAACACTAATACGTTATTAATACATGTAACACGGTTAATCGTTTATTTAGAACAAAATTTAATACAATAAATGTCATTAATATATTATAATATGCAATATTCAATGCATTTTGGTAGTATCACCGGCGTTTTTGGACCACCAGTTGGGTCGTAGGCAGTTGTCCGAAAATTGATAACAGCCCTAACCGAAAAATAGTTGTGTTGAATCTATTGCCAACATCGAAACTTTAAAAAATATGTGAAAAATAATTATGGTTTCTTTTGGTGGTAGCACTACTTGTTTGAAATTTTAAAATAAATGACAAAATACCTATATTTAATATTTATGTTATGGTTATCAGATTGTTGTTCATTTATTTATAGAAAATACTATGATAGATTAATATAATAAGCTAATAGTATTTGTTTATATAAGTTATATTTATATATATTATATATAAATAATTTATCCAAGTTGTTAATAGAACAACTACATTGTGTTACTGTAAACCTTAGATCATATTATACAATGTATAAACTAGAGATCAGCCCGGTCCCGGGTCAAAATATTTTATATTCTTGGTTTAGGTGTTCGGTTCGGGGCACAGTCATATTATAATGGGTTAGGTTTGGTTTTATGTTTTTTTTATATAACTGGGTATGGTCCAGTCCGGTCTTTTTTATATTATAATGTACGTACTACCTATATAATAATAGATATTTTTTGGTCTGGGTTAATCAATTTATATACTTGGAAAAATGGTATTATTTGTCAATGATTTATAAATAGCATTTGTTCGTATTTCTTAAAATATGGCCATTCGCTCGTCATGCCCTTATCGGTTATTAAATAATAATAATAATATTATTATGTTAAGAGGACGCCACACGGGCAAACGAAATCGAGCAACGACCAAGAGAATGCGCTGTTAGGTGTTTTCGTGATCCGCAAGCACGCGACGTTTAAGCCGCGCCCACTACACATTATCGGCTGCCGGCCGACGATTGTGCTCATTCGGGAGCAGTGTTTATTATTTTCTCGACCTCCGTCTATGACGGATCAAGTAAAATATATACAATGCTTATATTATGTCGTATATTATACCGCATTGCTGCCGTAATATTTTAAATATCCACTCTTATACACGAACCATCTTTTAATTAAAGCCACTGTCTGCACATATTTTCGAATTTATTACCATTATATCATTAATTGTAATAAATATTATTCAATGATAATAATATAACATATTATATCAATAAACATTTTAATCAGCCATAAATAAACTACTTGAACTTGATTTACACTTACTGAGTTACAATCTAAGAAAGTAAAAAATTAAAAAAAAACATTAGACTGTCTAAATTATGTACAAATATTTTATTCATTTTTTTTTATAATCATTTTTCTTTTTATGTGGTCTGGTTCTCGAATATCTGATTTCAGCATTCTTTTAGGGAATTGTGGATCAATAATTTCGGGTAATAAACACTTCATATAAAACCTAAAAGTATAAAATATGATATGTTAATAAAATAGATAAATCATGATTCATTAGTAACCGTGTTTTCGTGTGAAAGATTATCTAATTACTCAGAGTAAATATTATTAAAAAAAAGGACTCACGTTTGTAGCGGTTCAGACATTTTGGAATCCCAAAATGATTGATCAAAGTATATTTCTTCTATACTGGTCCATTTGGCAGTGTATATCACAAAAAAGCATTTTTTTCTTTTAGTTGCGTGTAATTGTCCCATTATTTGGTAGTAATATACGTGATCTTTTTTCAATTTAATTGTTTGCCCTTCAACTTTGCAATATTGTAGCTAAAAATAAAATCAAAATCAAAATTACGTTCACACTTTACACAACATAAAGTACGAAGGCTAAAATTCTTTAAATCTAACAAAATTTAACTGTTTACCGTATAAAACTAAATACAAATTTAAGGTACTAAGTAATTATCGAAAAAATATCACAAGAAAAATATAATCGCGAAACCAATATATTGCATGAAAAAAATATCGTCGGTATAAAATATAGCAGAAATTTAATTATAACATAATATTTTGGTTACGATATTTTACCAGCAATATTTTATTGATATATACACCTATAAATTATAATTAAGCATAATTTAACACTCACAAGTTTACTGTTCACTGCTTCTATGGCATCGTTTGAATCACGAGCAGAATATGGACATTTTATTTCCAATAAATAATGTTCACCAATAAGGCCATCTATAAAATAAGTTGAATGTTACAAAAAATGTATCAGCAGCCTCCCTATGTTGGGGGTTATTATTCAGATTTATATATTTATTATATTTTATACTTAATTTTTATATATATATTATTAACTTGCGATTTAATACTTTATTGTTTTTAAAATATAAATTATAATTTATATAACTTAATATTTTGATAGTAAAATAATAATAATGTGCTGTTACCTGGGCTGGCAGCTAGAAATGGAAATTCTGGATCTATAATCAAACCATTCTCATAAACTTTTTCTTTCGACAATTGTTCAAACTTTTGACGAGCTTTAGTCTCCATTTCTCTACCATACTGTACCGATTTTGTTTGTAGAGTGTCAGAAGCATATAAAATATTATGAACTACATTTTTGCAGCTAGTGTTTGACCGCATTTTACAAATTTGACCAAATTTTGAAGCTGTTAGTCGTATTTTACGTTCGTTGTACCACATTTCACTGTTGCTTTGGTCTCGAGTTTCAAATTCAATTTTTTTTACATCAGCTCGACCTAATTTTTCTAAAAACTTACTTTTTTTGTTTTCCATTTCTTCTGATGAAAAAAATTCTATTAGAGGTTCAGCCAGTCCATAATGTTCGTCTTCTCCTTCCGTTTTAGATTTTTTAATTTTTCTTTTTTCCGGAAATAATTGTCTTCTTTTACTGGTATTAAGCCGTATTCTTTCACGGTTCTTCAAAAACTTTTTTCCAAATATTCCTGTAATAAAATAATTGTGTAACTAACCTATTAAAGTTATTATTTTGTTAAATGTAAATATGCATTTTACCTGGGCTGCATTTAGTAGTTGTTTTATGAATTTGTCTTAAATATTGTTTTGAATTAAATGACACAACTGCAGCTTCTACTCTCGTATTATAATTACCTCTACTACTAAAATTTAATCGTTTTCCGGCAACGTGTTTATTAATAACAGAATTAAACTGTTCGCAGATATTAGATGTCTTATTTTCTAACAAACTTTCCGCATTGATTACAAGCCTTGAAGAAATATTTACTATTTCCCTCATCATTCCACTAGTTTCGGCTTCTGGGACTAAATTTAATTGAATTTGTTTTAATGGATCACAAAAATATGAGCTACAATTTGAATGATGACCAAGTCTGTGATATGGTGCATTGATTAAATCACTTTTGAGACCTAAAATTATATATATTTTAGCCTTTTTATGCAATAAATAAGAAATTTTGGCAATTTGGCCAACAATAGTAAAAAATAATATACTCTACCTATATGATACAACAACATACACATTTAAAAATAAATTATTATTCTACTCCAACCAAATTCAAAATAATAAATAGGACATATTATGTATTATAGGTACCTTTAATTTTTTGTGATCTGGTAGTATTGGTTTCTTTTCTCCAATGTAATGCTGCCATCTGAACATCACTTCTAAATCTCTTAATATTTGATAATATAAATTTGCGAACACGAAGGGGGTAATTCGAATTTCTAGCCAGTGTTGTTAGTTTCGAAGCATAATTTCTCATAAGATGGTTTTTACACTCAATTTTTCTTATTGTAAAGTTAAAGCCATATGGTCGACTTTCGGCTTACCGCTTAGTGACGCTGCTATCTCCATCACCTTAATATCAAAACATTATTTATTATTGTAATTATTAACATTATTATTATTAATATAATAAACACATGCAATTTTTTTATAGACAATAATTGTGTTCAAATTTAACGAAATTTGGACGGACCGTCTCCGCTCTGAATCGTTATTCGTATACAACGATATCTTTTAACTCAAATTTAACTCATAATTTACCAATTAAACAGTTGTATTTAAGACCATGCATTTCAACGCTGTTGGAAAATCCTTGTAGCACACCATCTGCTTCCATGCAAGTTGAAGCCTTTTTCCAGTTGAGGAAACATGTATGTACAGGTTTTTCTTTGTCCTTCATACTTGAAGACCTTTGACAAATTATGCAATATTTATTTCGAATCCCGACAAATAAAACTTTTTGGGTTCTATAACCAATTATTGATGCCTGTAAACAAATATATAATAAATAAAAAGATTAAATAAATTAATAAAATAAATATATAATATATAAATACTAAATACTAAATAGGTACTTTGAATAAACTCAAAATATTTTTTTATATATACCATATTATACCTAAATAATAAGTACGTACCACGCCTGATAGTGCATCGTACTTGGTTTTATAGCTTCGCTTGGACCATTGCCCGTCCGCGACCACTGTAATAATTGGTGTGCCATCCACATCCAAGCTACCAGATTCTATTGCCAATCTCCTTTCTTCTTCACCGGCTTTCTTCATTTCGTCCCAAGCTGTAGCGTGAACTATTTCAGCTACCTCGGTTTGAACACGCAAAAAACCAGTACTCGACAATGCAGGCAAATCAAGAAATCCTGATAGTTCTGCTAACTGTGTATATCCAATACCTATAGCTTGGCAAGCATTTACCGCAGCATAATTAATATTCATTTCTGAATGATGAATATATTCCGAATGTAGTCTAGTTTTAATATTACACATTGTACATTTAAAAGTAAAAACTGATAGAAATCCATAGTTCACTTCTGATTCATATTCCATGTCAATAAACGAACAACCATAAGGACCACTGTGCCGCTTTTTAATTTGTTCTATTATGTGAGACATGTTGACGATTCTCCGACCAGTTAACATTCTAAAATAATGAACATTTTTAATGCATTCATTGTATTAAAATTATGATAATAAAAGTCAAATTAATTTTTTACGAGCGTTTGAAGTTGGACATTGGATATTCACACGTAAATCAACAAATTGACATACGATTTTGTAATTTTTTTGTTATTTAAAAATTAATAACCGTAGGTACTAAAAATTAAAAATATTTTGACTAATTTTGAGGAATTTATAGGTATAAGAATTTTTTTTATTATATTATATTATATTTCTTTTAAATATGTATCTAAATTGTTTTATTCTTTTTTTAGATTCTGAGCGGAGCGATGAATGTATTGGTTTTACAATGATGTGTGTTTTTTTTTTTATTTTTTTTTTTTTTTTGTGTCTGTCATCACGTTTTGGGACAGTAAAAGTGCTTAGATTTTCTTCAATAGTACCTTTTCTGATAGGAAAGTGAATCTAGTTGGTACTTTGGGGGGTCAAAAGTAAACATTTTCCAGTAGTTTTCAAAAGTACCGTGAAAAACAAATGGAAAATTAAGGAAAAAACGGGAATTTTTACGCAACATTGATTTTCGATAAAATCGATTTTGGTTTTTGGTGTAAGTCTAAAAAAAATGACGGTAAATACATGAAATTTTTACTGAATGTTTATATAAGCAGTTTCTATATACCATACCGTTTTCAAAATATTTTGACTTATTTTGAGCTGTTTACAGACATTTTAAATTTCCAATCTTTTTGGTTTTTTTTTTTTAAAATCAATAACATTTTATTTATTCGTTAAAAATTCTTGAAAATTTAATAGAATGCTCCTAATATATTGTTTCAAAGGCACATGAAAAATATTAAAAATCTGTAGTCACAATTTTTTTTTTTAAGCATTTAAAGTTGAAATTTTGACAAATTACGTAAAAATGACGAAAATTTGCAAATTATTTGGAGTTAGAAATTCATAAAAATTTTTCTTTTTAAATCTAAGGTTTTAAATTTTAACACAAGATTTAACGTAAGTTTTTCTACTTTTATCAAAAATAAAATATCTAAAAGCAATTAAAAATAATTTTTTATGAGTGTTTTAAGTTCATAATTTTACAACATAGGATATTCACTCGATTTCTCATGTAGCGTTTTTCTTATTTGGTTGTAATTCAAAAACGAATAATTGTAGATGCATGAAAATTTCACTAAATGTTTATATTCTCATTTTCTATACACCATTCAATTTTGAAAATATTTTGATTTGTTTTGAGCTGTTTACAGACATTTTTAGTTTTCAATTTTTTTAGTTTTTTTTTTTATAATTGTCAATAAAATTTTATTTGGTGGGCCAAAAAGTCTGAAAATTTAATACAAGCTTTCTTATATATTGTTACAACATCAGTTGAAAAATTTTAAAAATACATAGGCACGATTTTTTTTTATAAGCATTTAAAGTTCGAATTTTGACAAAATTTGTCAAAATCTCGAAAATTATAAATCATTGTAATTAAAAAATTATAAAATGTTCAGTTTTATAACTAAGTGTTGAAAATTTAAAACAAAAATTCTCATAAATAAATCATACTGTAACCAAAAAATCTAAAAAATATATCAACACATTTATTTTTACAGACATTTTAATTTCAAATTTAGACAAAATTTCATATTTAAACCAAGAATAATGATTTTAGTTATTTTGATATAATTTAAAAATATTATTTGTTGGTATATGAAACTTTTAGAATATATTGTTATATTTTATATACACGCAATGGCATTTTAAAATATAATTTTTTTGAGAAAAATGGATTTAACCAACTATAGTAAATACTAATGCCTATAATACTAAAATTAATTAGTTTATTCACAATAATATCATCAAATACATTTAGACTTAGTAAGATATTATAGACTGACTGACCGTCTTCCCTCAGAATCGTTTTTCTTATTCAATGATATTATATCATTGGATTAAATTATTAAAATCTAACACAATCCATTACAGTGACTCACTTGTAACCTACTGTACAGCAGAGCGACATACACTTACCCGCCCTTTTTTAAATTAATGTCGTTAAAAAGAATTTTGCCCGGTCAATCAATTTGAAAATTTAAAACTATGTCCTCTTAAGTTGTTATAATATGAGTCCAAAAATATTAAAGACATATAGGCACGTTTTTTTAAATAGATTTTTTAAGTTAAAATTTGGTCGAAATTCGCTAAAGTAAAGATATGATGATTTTGGTTAGTTTATTGTAACTTAAAAATATTATTTGCGGGTTAATGAATCTTTTAAAATATATTATTATATTCTATATACAATAACATTTTCAAATTCAAATTTTTATTTAACCTTACAGACATACTTACTGAGTATTTGATTTATTTGTGTTAATTGAGGATAAACTATCATCTATTGTCTGAATACTCAAACTGTGTTCAGACGCATTGAAATCACTATAAAGTATATGTTATAAATAATAATAATAAGATTTAAAAATTAAAATATATACTGCCAACTAAATAATGAACAAATATATATGAAAACTCACTCAACCTCATTTGACCATTCAGTTACTTTCGACGATGATGTTATAGGCGTAATCACGTGTTCAATCGTAATATCTGCACTATAATTTAGGAAAATAAAAAAGTATTGACTAGCCTACAATAGTAAAATATAATAATAAGTCAAAGTCAAGCTTAGACACTTACTCTTTCTTAGGAATAAATTCTTTGGTTGGTGATTGTATGTGTTTAGACTTAGAGTCAATAATTGGTGAAATATTTAAATCACTAAAAAAATATATAGGTATATACATTTTTATTATATAGTGACTATAATTAAAATATAAATATTTGTTGCGGCTACAACTAAAATACCATATTATATTATATATTTTATTTTAAAATTTATATCGATAGTCAAGTCTGTTATTTGAATACAAAATACGAGTTCTATTATTTTTATAATACAATATTATTTTGTCGAACTGGAGACCAGAATCATCTAATGATTTTGATATCAACAGGAGATAAAACAAAAAACCTTATATTATATTCAGAAGATTTATAAAATTCTTTATCAACAACAGATTAATTAGCATTTTTTTTTGTATCTGTATATGAATACAGAAAAAATGATTTTGATAAAAATATATTTATCATTAATATCTTTTTATATTTACTTGTCGATCACATTAAACGATAAAATTTGGATAAAAATTTCTATAAATCATCGTCTGAAGGCAAAATAAACAACCTATCGGCTATCACGGGCGAAGCTGTGACGAATCGGCTAGTAACATTATACAATTTGTTGAGTAAAAAAGCATGAAAATTTAGTACAATGCTCCTGATATATTGTTACAATAGCAGTTGAAAAATAATAAAAATACATAGGCACAGTTTTTTTTTTAAAGCATTTAAAGTTTGAATATTGACAACATTTATCGACACCCACTTGCCTATACCTTTTTTTTCTTTATTTTCAATTCTAAAAAAAAATCAGTGTTAAATCATATCTTCAAGATCAAAATAAAGTTAAGTAACGTAATGTATGTCAAACCACGGCATTTAAAAACTTTAAATTCGACCGTTATAAGTAAATGTGCGATGGTACAGTGTTGATATTATAGAAGTGCGTGAAATCAGAAGGATGTACTTACTTGAATTGTGATAAAATCGGAGCACTCGGAGCAGATTGTACTATTTGGGCTGTAGACTGCACAAAAGGTAGAACCTCCTGGAAGGGAACCATCATCTCCTAAATATGGTCCAAAATTGTTGCTTGAAAAAAAAATATAAATTTAGGCACAATACCATTATAAGAAAAACAATTCATAATGTTTGTTGTACATACCTGACATGGTTTTCTGCAGGTTCATGTTCAATTAGTTTATTAGAAACAATAGAAACAGAGTTACTATCTTTTTTTATTAGTTTCAAACGGCTTTTCATAATATTTTTGATGGATTTTTTTTTAGAAACATGTGTTATTTTTAATTTCTCAACTGTAGGGTTCAAATCTGAATAGTTAACCAAGACAGCGTCATATTCGTTTTTTTTCGTTAATCTATATATACTTTTATTCACTTTTTCGGATGAAAAGTATTCAGCCAGTACAGTGGGATTTTTTTCATTAGGCAATGAACGAGTGCCTGTTGATTGCCATTCAATGCTGTCAGTAGAACTTTGATTGTACGCACACATATACCATAAA